>JAQFVV010005226.1:0-27605 GCA_028023455.1 Epiperipatus broadwayi | reverse complement strand
TTATCTATATAATCCGTTAAAAATAAATTATTTGTATTGTAACCATATGGTTTGGCTCAATTATATTAAGCTTTATTCAAATGATCCAGTATGAAAAATTTTAAATTTTAATTAACAATAATTATAATATAGATTAAAATCAGTGTATAAAATCAGTAGTAGGCTGAAATGCTTGTTGGATTATAATTTTCCAATTAAGTAAAAGCTCACCAATAAATATTCTGAGAGCAATGAAGACTAGTTGCAATCAGATTTAAAAGATCATTGAATAGTATTAAACCAATTTGGAAGTATAAAAATATTTAGTACTTTATTATTATTATTATTATTAAACAACAATTAAAAGAAAAAACAATCAATTTATAATTCTTCTAAATTTTGTAAACAATCTTCAAGTATATTGTACTGTAATTTAAATTGATATGAATCAGTCTAAGTAGTTATCACTAGAGGGAGAGCTATTAATTAGTATTCACACTGTTCTGTTATTGGTCCATTTGGTACCACAAACCAATGTAATACAAGGTATCAAGAAAGAAAATCAGAAAAAAAGAACTTCAATATCTACACCTATAAAAATAAAGAAGAGCTGAAAAATCGGTAAAATTGAAATTTACTTGAACAAAATTACAAGATATTGTCTGTTTAAAAACATGGAATAAGAAATTTCACACCTTGTATTCATTCTTCACTATTTTCCATCAATTTATAGTTCCTGAGATTCATACTGGAGAGAAAAAAATAAGAGCCATATTGAGAAATATTTGTCTGAACAAATACAACTTCAAACTAAGGATTAATCCAGAAAGTGTAAGCATTTACTTTTATTTTATTTATGATAGCCAGTTTTCATATTTAAAATTGATGCATAAGTTATTTAAAGTAGCAAGGAAAGAAAAAATATTTTTCACGCTCTTTATAATAAAGAAAAAAATACATTTGCTTATAGATTATAATCTTAATAAAATATAATTAGAAATAATTTTGAAGAAAAATGTTAAAAGATAAAGCAAACAAACTGAAAAGTCACTGTAAGTAGTATAAAATTTAATCAATTTAAAAAGAAAAAATCGCAAATTTATCTCCTATCTTATTAAAGAAGAAAAATCGTCTGGTAATTTTATAGCACGGTTTTGCTTGATTGTTAAAAATGGAAAAGTTACAGTGTTATAAATGCTCAAAGGATATCATATTTATAATTGCTAATGGTTGAATAAATTCTTCCTGAGTAGTATAAAAAAAACATTAATTTGCTGATAGAAATAAATAAATAAATATTTACTTCTTGATGCTTTATTGTGTAACGTGACAATATCTTTAAGTGTTTTAAAAATACCAACATTGTTTTAAAATTATTCCAGATATTACCGCTGATGGGAGAAAAAAATCAATAAATGATTTTAAAAGTTTATCTTGATAACTACGGAATAAAGCTGCCAACTTCATTTTTAGAGAGAAATTATCTGCAAAAGTGTGAATCAACTTTTACTGTATTCTTATTTTGTGCTACTGGTTTTGGAAGTGTTTGAATTATGCCAGGATCGAATATAATAATCAAAAAATATCATCTATACCGTTACTTGTGGATGTTTTGGCTCATGATATCAGTTTCCTTATCACTCAGCTCATAATGATGGAACAAACTTTGAACTAAGGAGGATAAAATATAATGGGAGAAAATATTCATTTGTTTTTTTATTTTATTGCATATATTTAGTATTGTAATATACTATTTGTAATGTGTTATTCAGGTTTTTTTTATTTATTGTGGATGAAAACATATTTAGTTAAGGACAAATAAATGTATAAAGATATATACATTTATTATATTATATATATATATTGTTGTTATTTTCCCAGTAGAGGAAAATATAATGTTAAAATATCATTTATCTAGACAGAGAGAGAGAGATTCACCTCTCGCACTTTTAAAATAAATTTTAATATTTTATTGAAGGGTAAACAAACAGACAAGATTTATCAAAAATATAGTATAATGACACAAATGTTTTATTATATGAAATACTTGATATAAGCATTTTGCATTTCTTTTTGTCTATGAGTTAGCATGTCCACTTTAAATATAAAATGTAGGCTAATCTTCATTGTCTGCGTATGTACTGCTTGCTATAACAAAAGTATTATTATGCTTTTAAAAATAATTAATAGTCAGTTGACTTACATGTTGGTTTGTTTAATACTCTACTAGTTTCTGCATTGTGAAATGGAATATTTATGTTTCCACTTTTATTGTTAAAAAAATTATGTTATCTTGCTATTGTATTGATAAGGATTAGTTGACAGCTTTCAGCTGATAAGTATGTGCCACATATATTGGCATCAAAGAGTAGTATCATTGATACTGTGCATGGGCAGATGGAGTACTCTCTCCCATTGCTTATTCCATGAGAAGATTATATTGTTGAGGCTGATAAATAGTTATTGTTCAATTAGCATAATTAATCCCAAGAGAGGATTATATCCATGGTCCATATTCTATTTCCCTGTGATGAGACAATGTCTACACATTGGTACCTAGGAAAAAGATATTGAAATTGGCCATATTATTGTACAACTATCATGTTGTTTTGTAGAGCCTCCCTTTATTGTTTGATCCCTCATGATGTTTGTAGTTAGTTTTCCGTATATGGTGAAGTTTTAGTATTTTAAAATTAAATAGCAAGAATAGGATAAAGTTAGATTCAGGGATATTGGTTTATCTATAGTGTTTGCCTAATTGGAATAGTGTCTTTATGATGTTGTAATATCTTCATCAGTTTATAAACAAACTAACCAAAATTTACTAATGATTGTAAAACTTCTGTATAGAAGAGCAAGAGAAACTCATGTCCAATGTTGATTTAATTTTCATCAATCAGTGATTCATCGATGGATCAGTAAGATAGGTTCATGATTATGTTGTGGACATAGGCAGTGTTTTGGTGCCAAATAATGCATTTGACTTCTGATCTTCTGTCCCCACATTAACACAATAAAAATCACTTCATATTAAATAATAATAATTGTTAATTGTACTGCATATAATAATTATCCTTATCATATTCTGATAAATAAAATAGCTATGGTGTAATAAAATACTTTATAACTTTGAGTTTTAGCTTTTAAATTTTGCACATATCCCAAAGATTTTAAATACACTTTTGTTTTATCATTTGAGTGCTAATTTGGGGTCAGTAGAGTTTAACTTTCTTATTCTAAAAAGATAAAATAAAAACATAGCCAATAATAATAGTGATAATATGAATATCGTTGTACTAGTTTATCTTATATACTATGTATGTAGTCAATGTGATACAAATTATTCCTACATACCTGATTTTCATATAATGTCTCTATCCTATTTCAGATAATGTGTTGGAAAATAAATTTGTAAATGAATGTAAATAAAATCTTGTTGTGTTAAAACCCTATTTAGTTGTCTGTAGTCTTATTGCTAATCACCATACACATTATTATTGTTATTGCTAATCTGACATATCATGAATATAATTAAATCATCAGCAATCAATATAGTATATTTAACTTTAGTATACCAAGAAAAACTTTGTTAAGCCCATATGGTTGAAGTATATCTAAGGCATCATCACTTAATAATCCAAATATTATTAACCTAGATCACATATTATTTTTGAAGGGTATATTAAAAGATAAATGCTTAATGTAATTTAATCAGTTTATTTGAACCCTCAGGATCTATCATTCACCAATGTGTGATCATATTGCTCATGATTATTTGAGAAAAGGAAGTTAGGAAGTTGTTGTATTTAGTTATAAAGTTTCTTTGGAGTTGCTTAAATATGGTTTGTTAGTCCGATTTTGTATTAAGAGCTGTTTTGTGCATTATATTATTTGGGTGGTGGCAAATTCTCTCTCACTGACCCAACCATATCTTCGTATAACAATATTTAGGATTGTTTGAACCCTGAGAAGAATAAGGTATTAATTTGCAATGTGGAGTTTGAATTTATGGTAAATTTTACTTATCTATAGTTATCTATTGTGGTTGGATTTGAGTTATATTATATTCACTGTTTTATGAAAGTCAGCCAAACTTTAAGGTGTAAATTGCTTCTTTTTGTCTTAAAATGTATAGCTTGTTTTGACTTACAGTGAATATTCTGGTTTAGTCAAACTTGGAATCCCTGTTTTATTTAGTTTATCTTATTATCAATTAATATAATATTAGTTTAGAGCTTAAGATTTCAGTCTCCATCATCAACATTGTTCTTCAATTTCATCTTGATCATTCTTTTATTTATTCATTCTCATTTGACCTTAGTTCTATTATCATCTTAATCATTCATTAACTCTTATTCTATCATCATCTTAATCATTCATTATTCTCAAACATGTTTCTTTTCTCTTCATTCTTAGACTCATTTCATTTTATTATTTAATTATTACTTATTTTCATCATCCATTTAGTCAGCCACATCTAATTGACTTATTACTTAATTCATAATTTTAATTTCATCTTCATTCCATAGATCTAATTATTATTTATTTATTGGTTTGTGAATATTGGAATTTATTTCATAACATTTTGTTTGTGGATTTTAAAGCTAGTTTGACCAGAAGTTAGTATCTTCCTAATCACCTTGTAATCTTCTTTAGATTTATAGTTTTATGTTATCTTAGTTCAATAAAGAAATCATCTCTTTAGTTTAACATTTCTTTTATGCTTATATTTTTGATTATTTGGGTAGGGAAGGTTACAAAGGCAGATTTAGCGCCTAAAATGTGGAACTTGATAAGTTACCATTGCTAGTCATTCTAAGTGAAGGTTACAATATATATTGTAACTAGGAAGGCCATATAATATTATAATATATATAATGAAATGGTAACCACTCTTTTGACAATTGGTAATAATGAAGTTAAAATGAAAAAATACAATATTTGCAAATTAATTTTTAGTCTAGGAGGAATTTAAAAATACCTATGGGGTGACCATGTGCATGATGGAATGACTAAATAGTTTATTTTTAATTGATAAATCTATAATAGTCACAAGCAACAATCAAATTGAACATACCCAAAAACAAGTGTCCATGCAGATTCAATTATATTTCCTGATCATTACCCTCCTCCATCTAAATACTTTGTCCATTAACAAAATAAATAATCAGAATATCAAATGACAAACAACAAAATTATTAACAACAATAACTTGAATTAACAAATATAATTATATAATAAAAAAATGTATTTACATAATTACACATAAAAATTATATGATCATCATGCGTGAGAGGGAAAAAACTTTGTAGCTTACAATCACTCATAGAGAATAAGTATACTAAAGTTCAGTTAATTACCTTAATGTCTTTGTGAGCTCACATGTATTTTTATCTCCATAAACATGGAAATGTGGCCATTAATCATTAATTTTTCATATCTGTTGGCAATATTAAAATTTTAGCATCTTTTGGTTATTCTGTGGCAATTTTCCTATGAGGGAGTTTCTATTGCAATTTTCCTCTGAGCATTTAAAATAGGTAGATTTGCAGATTACTTATAGATGTACATTTCTATGGAATAATCAATTTAGATGGCTAGTTTTCTTCTTGGATCAAATAAATGTTAAATATTTATTCAGCATTGAATAGTGATGAATGGGTTGGCAGGATAAAAGTTAATTTTAAGGCATTTCTTTGCTTACAACTCCATATTCAGTTATAATGCTGAAACAATCAGGCAAAAATTCTGTTAGGGTTCACTATTCCATAAAATGCATGGTATTCACTTTAAAAATCCTTATAATTTTATTGACTTCTATATAGTAAAAGGGCATGGCAAAGAAATAATAATCTTTCCACCCCTTATTGAAGTTACATATGATTTTAATGTTTTCACCCTTCCCTCCCCCAGTCATTTGTGACTGGTTTCTATAAAAATGTTGCTGTTATTTAATATAGTAATATTATTTTATAATAAAATATATATATTTTAGTTTTACAGTTATTGCTATCATTTTCAAACACTTCAAAATATATTATATATACATGACTTTTAATATTTTGTAATATATAATAAAGAAAAACACTGACATAAAAGCAACACCTGTAAACTCAGATGTGAAGGTTACATTTGCCCCTCTCCATTTAGGAATGAAATATAGTTGATTTAAATATAAACATTGATCAATTTTATTTCTACTCTAAAAAAAAGGTTTTCTTTTAATTTTATGATAATGTCTTGGTTAGCTGAACTTCTTTGGAAAAAGACTTACAAGCTGGTATGATCATAACAAATAATGTCACTTTATAAATCCAATTCATTGAAATTCATATATAAAAATAATTGATTCATTAATTCAATTAAAATTATTTATTGGACCTGATAGTCTGACTGCAATGTTGAGATGAACAAAGAAATCTTTCACTAACAATGAGCAATCATGCACTATAGATAGCAAGAGAGCTATCTTGAGTACAAATATATCAACCAAATCATATGTATTTCATGCTGAACCAGCATTCATCAATTGGCCTAAATGATCATCTCCCACACATATATATAATCAGGGCTCAGTTTATATTAAAATAGAAAATCTTCAAACTTTAAAGGAAAGGCTTCAATCTTCTCCAACTCTTCAGCCATCCATATCAGTGAAAATCTGATGGTGGCATACTCAAAGCTTGTTTGCCAATATTGTTAATCATAAGTCATTCTGACCCCTCATATGTAGGATCTGAAGACCATTTAAATATTCAGAAGAGGGATGGATAAATTCAAAACTAAATCTGTAATATTTAAATATTAGTAAAGATACTTAAGCTAGATGTAATTAGAGGGGTTTGAACCCAGAATTTCAAGCTCCCTTCAGCCATCCACTCCATCTTATCCAACTGATACACATAACCACTAGTAACAAAATGTGCTTTTTTAGGAATGGAAGCACACTACATAATCTTTTTGTAATAATGTTTTTATATTACTTTCCACAACAATTTTTACATAATATTAATATGTACATATTATGTATATCTAGAAATATCTGGAACTCTTTTATCTGTTAACGAGACTGTGCTTAGTTTAAATATAGATAATACATTACCAATATATTTTTTATCTTGCAAATGCTTTTAACATTCTTAAGTTTTAATTGTAAATTATATTTTAGCATTGTATGAACTTCTTATAATCAACCAATAATGCATTGGTCAAAGTCATTCCTTGCAATATATAAAAACAATTCAACTGTTGGTAAAAAAATTGAAAGACAATTGAAATTCCATACAATAAAAAAAATTTGAATAGTTTCTTTTTTATGTTTAGCAAAATCAACTGAGATTTTTTTTATGTTTTACAAAATAGCTTATGAACACTAATGTACTTATTATTCTTACTACACTCTTTTATGTGCAACTTGTTGGATCAATTTTGTGAGGTCGAATATGTACATATTTTAGTGAATTTTTTAAATTGAATTCTGATTAAATCTTTTGAAAGTTTTAGTGAATTTTTCTATGGAAGTACTAATTTCGTTCAATACATGGATGCTTCATCCCTGACAACCACATACATGTGAAAAAAGATTAAAGAATTCCAATATATATACTTCACACTGAACCAGCACTCATCATCTAGTCCAGATCATCATCTCCTACACACTGTATATAATCAATGCTCAGTTTATATCATTGAAAATCTGATGATGGTATGTTCAAAACCCTTGTTTGCCAATATTGTTTTCATACCCATGTTGACTGTAACTCATTCTGACCCCTTATATGTAGGACTTTAAGATCATTTAAATACTCAGAAGAGATGGGCAGAATGCAAGCTAAATCTGTAATATTTAAATATTAGTAAAGATACTTAAGCTAGATGTAATTTATGGGTGGATTTTCCAGCTAAAAATTCTAAACTATAATATATATGTATACATTTACATTTTCTAAAAAATAAAACTATGTGACATTAAATAAAGATAAATATTATTCTGCTTACCCATGTCTGACAATCATCATTTCATAAGTTTGAATAATTTTTTCTACAAAATTTTGTGTTGGCTGTAAATTTTTTGCTGTACAGATATCCTCCACAGCAGCTAAAAATATTTGATAATCTGGTTTAGGGAGCACAACACCAGGAAACAGATCAGAAATAATTCCTTCGAAAAGAGGAATATCATGTGATAAAAACTTGGGTAAATTGACATCAAGAATTGATCGAAGTAGCTAAAATAATAATAACTGCAGATTAAAAATAATGTGATCTAGAATATTATTAGAAATAATATTCTGCTAAATAAGATTCTATAAACTTTATTATATAGGGTATATGAGCACAGACTTTCTCACGACCCACCACTCTCCATTCTATCTAATAACACTGATACACTTAAACACATATATGTTGAAAAGATAAACAATCACCAATATATGTATTTTATGCTAAACCAGCAATTATCAGTTGGTCCAGATTATCTCTGCACATATATGCTATAAGTGCTCAGATATATATTAAGATAGCCAATCTTCATACTTTAATGGACAGGCTTCAATCTACTCCACCCTTCAACTCTTCAACCGTCCATCCAATTGAAAATCTGATGATGGAATGCTCAAAGGCCACCCTGAGGCTGAGATTCTTGTCACACCCATGTTGACCTAAGGTCAATCTGAACTCCACATGTACAGGACATAATCCATTTAATACATATGCAAGGATGGGCAGACATCTCTACAATGTAACAATGGATGTGACAAGAATCTAGGCCTCAGGGTGGCCTTTGAGCATTCCATCATCAGATTTTCAATGAGATGGACGGTTGAAGAGTTGGAGTGGGAGCTAGATTGAAGCTATCCATTAAAGTATGAGATTGTCCTAACCTATATATATCTAAGTACTTATAGTATATGTGCAGAGATGATAATCTGGACCAACTGATGATTGCTGGTTTAGCACGAAATACATATATGGGTGATTGTTTATCTTTCAACATATATATGATTAAGTGTATCAGTGTTATTAGATGGAGTGAGGTGGTGAATGTGAGTCGTGCTCATATACCCCATATATATGTAGATACAGGTATATTATAAGCCTGTGTTTCAGTTAAACTTTATTAATAAAATACAAATACAAATTGTAATAAGTTATAATTAAATACTAATAATAAAACAAAAGAACTTTTTTTAAATTTTACTTTTTTAAAAATAAATAGCACAATATAATAAGAATAAAATATGCGTTTAACAGGATTGTCATGATGTGACAATAAATATATCTGTACAAAAATAAATATAAGTGAATTATTTTATAATGAGTCAAAGCAACCACCCAGACTGTCTTTCTTTAATCAGTATTTTTTCTTACATTAAAAAAAAAGTGAATAAATATTAAATCTTTTGGAAATAACACGTTAATGTTATCAGGAAATATCAGCAATTTTTAGGAAGGTTTTCCATTAACTAATCTAGTCACTGTACACATTTAACTTCTTTGATTTGAAATCGTAACAAAATAACAATAATGAAAATTTCTTCAATACTAATTAGGAATTTTCATGCACTTAAAAATTCATCATCCATAGAAATGGTATTTTAAAAAAATAGTTCAAACTATCAGATGGCATTATTTAATCAATTCCTGGTAATAATTTTCATGATTTTTCTATTTAAAATTTTTAATTAGCTATGACAAATATTTATTATTGTTGTTAACCAAAACTATATTTTCTTACTAATATTTTTTTAAAATAAGAGTTTAAATATAAAATTTTAACAATATTTATTTTACCAAGAATACTTTTGAATTTTCATCATATTTTGGTCAATTTGTTGAGAACAGTAATTTCTTGCTGATTTGAATGCTATTTACTTTTTTGGTTCATTGCATATTCATTTTGGGTAATTAACCATATCTCTTTTTATTTTGTGTTTACGATCATTTCTCTCTTTGTATAACAACTCTGACAGCACTTAGATGACAGCTATGGCCAAAGTTCTCTCTCCTAATTAATAAAAGCAGATGAATTAGATGCTTCCAGATTTAATCTAAGATTGCTTATACATTAGTGAGGGTTGAGTCACTCTGTTTCTAATATTTGCCCTGGTTTGCCTATAGTATATACAAGGACAGTCTTTTTGGATACAGTTCACAGCATAGACCACATTGAGCTGGTCCAGTATTAAATTTTATCCTTTGTATTGTTAATGAGCTTATTTAAATTTATGGGAGTTCTGTATCTGAGATTAAATTTGTCCAAGCATATTTGTGCTACTTTATTAACTGTTTGTGATAGATATGACAGAGCAATCCAGCTTTCATTATTTCAAATTCGTTTTATTAATTAATCACATGCTCTGAGACTTGAACACAAATTCATGATTGAATTGGACTATTGAGCAGGAAGATAATTAATTCAATATCTGGATTTAAAAGTAAAGCAGACACACAACACACTCCAATAAAAAATGGTTATAAAAAATCCTCATATTAGAAGATACACAGATATAAAAGTGTGTACATCTCATAAATTTGCAGGGCTTAAAAACTTTCTATCACAGAAATTATTACCTATGTCAATATGAAACAGAAGTAACATTCAACATTATGTGGCTGACTTAATAAAAGCAGGCTATTATATCAAAATAATTAATAAAATAGGTGATGTTAGAAATAATAACTGCTAGATTGCTCTGCTATATCTACCACATATGGCTAATAAAATAGCACAAATATGCTCAGACAAATTTAATGTTGGATTGAAGCTCATACATTTAAACAAACTCATTAACAATACAAAGATCAAAATTTTAACACTGGATTGGCCCAGTATGGTTTATGCTATAAACACATACAAAATGACTGTACTTATGTAAATTACAGGGAAACAAGAGAAAATTTTAGAACCAAAATGACTTAACAATCATTAATGTATAACAAATCTCATAGCTGTGATCCAAGTGCTGTCAAAATTTTATGCGAAGAGAGAAACAATTGTAAATGCAAAATAAAGAAGAGTTTCAAATCAACAAAAAAATAATGTTCTCAACAGACTATTCATGAATATGATGTAAAAATGTTGAAAGTATACTTGGTAAAATAAATACTGTTAAAATTTTATATTTAAACTCTGTATGAATATTATTTTACATTAATATTTTGAATGACAGAGTATGGAAATGTTAAAATATTTCTAGGTACAGATACAGGTAAAAATACTAATGCTGGTTGACTGGGAAACTGTGCTTATTATTGATTACAATTCAGATTTTGGCAGTGCATACTCTGAAGGTTCTACCTTATGCATTTTTCTTATCTATTAACTATTCATATCTCATGATAATATAAAACAACATCTCATATAAGACATTTAACATATTTTTTGTAAATCTATTTTAAAGAACAACAAAAATTCTTCATGTAATAAAGATATATATATATATGTGTGTGTGTGTGTGTGTGTGTGTGAGAGAGAGAGAGAGAGATGATGACCTGGCCAACAGATGAGTGCTGGTCCAGCACAAAATACATCTTGGGGGTTATTTGTCTCTTATTGTATCTTTATTTATATGAAATTATTTATAAAATAAAAAAGAATGGAAAAATATGGAAGTTGTCTATAAAAAATTAATTTCCTACCCATATTAAAAGTCTTTTTAACCATCGGTTATGCTTCAGTAATTTTAATTACCACTACTTCTATCAACAATTATTCAACTATATCAATATTTGTAGCATCAATCTGCACTATAATTTTCTGTTCTATGTTCAGTCTTATCATTTTCAATTTTCATTGGTTAATTATGTTATTTTTTATCACAAATTCTATCAATACCTATATAACTCTGACACATACATATGTTTGTCTTTTAACAGATGTATTAAATTTAATCTTTTATTTTTATTGCAATTATCAGAAAACTCACACATATACAGAATCTTATTCCAAAAGTATATGTAAGGTTAAAAAAATAGATCTCCAAGGTAACAAAATTCAAATGAGTTTTAAATATCATTTTATAGATCAATATGAACCTCAGCTAAATGAAGTCAAACTCATTATGTTCTAAAAAACTGAACTTTGATCACCAAATCTTACAGCTGTTAACAATGTATATTTAGCCAAAGTCTGTACCAAATTCTACAAATTGAGAACCCAATGAATTAAACATAGATTCAAATAATCATAATAGAAAGAACTTAATTATGATAATATAAAGCTAGCTTAATTTAGCATTGCCAAAAGCTCCTTTTTCTGTTAGAGTTTGGCATTGAATATTATAAAAACTATAATTTTAAATAATAAATTTAGGTAGAGTTCTGATTTATTGTGTCAGCAGCTGTTAAAACTGTTAGAAGGTACCAGTAGGTCAGTTCACATGAAAAAAAGTTGGACCTGAAAAGTTAAATTATTTAGACACAATGCAGTCAACACACCCTAACATGGGACTGTGACAAAAATAGACAAGCCAGAATTACGATAAAGTGCATAACATAAGCAACTACAGCAGCCAATAAAGGCATTTTTCTTTGCTTTTAGCATAGAAAAAAGCCACAGTGGTAAACCAGGAGCTAAGTTACGGACTCTTTCTGTGTTTTATCATAGAAAAAAGGCTATCTGCTTGGGTGTGGCCATAGAAATGGCATATTTCCAGAAATTTAGCTAGAAATAGCATCGTCAAGTGGCTGACATGATAGAACAGAACTCTATCATAAATTTATTACCAATTCTCTTAATATGTTATCAAATGAAAAGTTTTTATATAATCAATCTATTACTAGTGAAATCCTCAATAAATGTGTGGCATTCATTCTCACCAAAATTATTTGGATGACATAATACAAAATAATCTATGAATAAACAAAACAAGTTTTCTACATGAGAACTTTGAATTTTAATCATTAATAATAAAATTATTAAGTATAAATTGTTTACCATTTCAATATTTTTTGTCTTCACAATATCAAACAGCCTCATAACTAGGTTATTTAACATAAAAGCATAATTATATTATTTAAATCAAAAATTTGAATTTTAGGATTAGATTTAAATAATTCAATTAATGGAAATAACCATAACTAAAAATACATACCCAGACTTATATTAAACTTGATAAATACTGGAGAAAATAAATAATTACCATTTGTCACCAGAAGTATCTATACAGCTCAAATAACAATCCCTCTTTTTCCAGAGCAGATATCTGAGATTATCTTCATGATTCACATTGTGATAAAATAAGTATTTCACCTTATTCAAGTTTGAATGAAAATATTATACTATTATGAAAGTATCAAAATATAGTAGATTTTCTCCAAAAACATCTATATTCTTAATAACTGGTTGCAAAACATATTGATAATCATCATAACAATAAAGAATATGCCCATTCGACTACATGGCAAATATATTACAAAATGTTTATTTAATTAGTTCATGTTTAAAATATGTATTTAATAAAATAAAGGGAAAAGTTAGTCTGCAGCAGCAGATTTTTAAGGAAAAGGCAATCCATAACAAATCTAATACAGATATGAAACCAAATGTAAATTCAAAAGAAAAAAAAAAATTCAAAAAGAAAACCATAAATAGTAGCAAGCATATTAAATTATAATGTGAATAAAATGTATATTAAATAAAAGAAATACAAATATGGTTTACGACCATAAGTGTTAGTAAACAAATGCAGATATATACCAAACAACAATTCATTTGGAGAAACACCCCAAAAAACTTACTCATCATAAAATTCAAAAGATAAAATGTGCATTTCTTAAATTGATGTCATCTAGGAGTTATAATATTAGGGTTCATTAAGACGCATTGTGCAAAAGTAGTAACAAGTGAAATCTGTGGCCAACTTAAATTTAAGAAATGTATGCTGGCCTGTGTGAATTTTATAACATGTATGTTTTATTATTCTCCAAATAAATTGCTTAAATGGTTCAAATCTACATGTGATTTGTTATGTATTTCTTTCTTGAATCACTTATGGACCATCTTTAGCTTTCTTTTATTAAATACTTACTTTATACTTGCTTTTATCTGATATATTCATTGCCATGAATGGTTTTTTTTTAATTTTCATTTCTTAAGAATTTACATTTGTCTTCAACCTACATTTGATTTATGGATTGCTTTCACTTAAAACATCTCTTTCATGGAGTTACAATTTGCTTTCTTTAATTCAATACATACTGTTTAAATGAGTTCCCATTTGATTTCTTTGGTTTAATACACATTTTGTGCTTGCTTTTGTTTGACAAAATTGTCTTAAATTTTTTTATTTTGGGTATTTCAATTATTAAGTATTTATATTTCAGTATATATTTTATTTATTATTGATAGATTTATTTTGCTAAACAATTTATTCCTTTTTAATAAATAAATTATCCTTCCCCTGCAAAACCTATTATTTTTTTGATTTCATTTAATACATATTTACAGCCATAAATTCAAAAATAGATGCAGACAAAACTTTATATCTTGAAAAAGTCTCAATAAGAGATGAAAACCGGTTTGATAATTAAATAAGAATAATTATAATTAGTTGTTTGTTTTAATCTTATTTAGATTGATTATATTATTATATTAATAATAATTATGGACAAATATATAATTATTTAATTTATTAATAAAAGTTATTAAACAATTCAAAACAAAGCAAAACTTTCCATATAGTAGTGCCATCTTGTGCTAACAAGAGCAATCAATGGATGCCAGAAGGCTTGTGCATAAAATCCCTATCTAGTGCCTACTCATCCAATATCCCCAGACTAGTTTCTGGCTTGTGGCCTTCATCAGTGAGGAGCCTTGGATCTGAGAGCACTGCACCTAGATCTTAAGATCTAATGCAACCCACCAGAAACCGAGGGTTGCATTAGATCCTAAGATCTAGGTGCAGTGCTATCAGATCCCCCTCTTTTTGATGAGTACAAACCAGATATCTCTGGGTATAAAGGATGAGTAGGAACTGAAATTTTATGCAAAATCCTTCTTTTATAACATATTGCTATTTGTTAACACAAAATGGCATTACTATATGGAGGTTTTGCTGTGTTTTGAATTGTTTAATGTAATAATTATTTGCTGGTATGAGATAGTGATCTATGTGATGTTTAGTAGTTATTAATAAAGGTTATTAATCTACTACATTTCTATATATATGTGTATATACTAGCTTTCTTGCATAAATATATACAAGAAAAAAATATGTACAGTATAATAATAATTATACCAAAAATATATCTTCCATTTCTTCTGGATATTTTGGTTTAAGATTTCCAGCTGCAGCCAAAACAGCTTTTAACAGCCCTCATACCATAATCGTAATGAAACTGAGTTGATAATTGCTCAGTGCACAAACTTGATATGTTGCTGACACAATTTTAACCTGCCAAATTTCTTGCATCAATGAATCCATATGAGTAGAGTGAAATTTCACCAATCGTGCCTAATCAGGAACCATCATGGCAACTGTGCGAAATAACACCTTAAAAAGTAAACCATTCTTTTTAATCATTTTGAACAAAGTGCTGCAAAATTATTTTTGGACGAAAGATATTTAACTTTCAAAAAACTTTTAATTTAAAATGATTTACAATGCCTAAATCAATACACTGTACGAGGCTTAAACCTGCATTTATATATGTAATATATGCGGGATTAGAACTCAGACTTTCACACAAGCCACTATTCTCAGTGCCATCTCTATGTGTGTGATCAGGTGGGTCATCAATATGAGATGGCACTGAGTGGTGGGTTGTGTAACAAGTCTGAGTTAGAATTCTTTAAGTTATTACAATTAAATATGTACTTTTAAATTATCTGGAAGTTCAGAGCGTCCAACATAACCTGGATTCATTGTGATGCATACATAACAATTAGGATTTAGAATTATTTCTGTGCCTTCAAAAATAAATTTTTCAAGATTGGCTTGAACATCACGAATAATTGATAGAATCTGAGAATATAGAGATAATTAACTTATTAAAATTTGCATTCATTTACAAAAATATGCAAGAATTGATCAAGTTTATTGAAAACGATATCAAACAACTTTTAATTAAATAAAGTTACTCTAGTATGTAATATCAAAAATACATCATAAAACATGTTAAAATTTAAAATATGTATATATACATCAAGATTTGTGGGTGTGGAAAAAGATTAACGAACGAAATGATGAATATATATAGGTAGATGTATGTATAAATAAATAGATAGAAGTATGGATAAATGGATAGATAGGCAGATAGACAGACACAGATAGACAAGACAGACAGACAGATAGATAGATATATAGATAGATAGAGATAGACAGGCAGATAGATAGATAGACAGGCAGATAGATAGATAGATAGACAGGCAGATAGATAGATAGATGGATAGACAGATAGATAGTCAGATAGACAGACAGACAGACAGATAGATATATAGATAGATAGATAGATAAATAGATAGATAGATAGATAGATAGATGAAGATAGATAGATAGATAAGATAGAGATAGATAGATAGATAGATAGATAGATAGATAGATAAGTTGTTCATACTTTTAATATTTTTTATTGGTTATTTTATTACAAATATTTGTTTATAATTTGAAATAAATGTATATAAAATAAATTAATAAATAAAATTAAATTTTATTAAGGGTTATAAATCATCTTCATCTTGAGTCAAGCAAATTTATCCAATCCACTGCAGGATGGAGAGCCTCTCAAAGGTGAATCCATTTTCTCTGATCTCTAGCATCTCTTCACATCATTCCTGTACATTTTCTTATTTGAAATCCATCCATCTACATGGGTCCTGTCCTGGAGTCTTTTACAATCACTTGGAGATTCAAGTTTTAGATATCAATTGTCCCATCTATTATCACCTCTTCTATATCTTCAGCCCAACTCCCTTCCCAGTCTTTGAATTCTTTCAATGATATCAGTAACACCATGTATTGCATTTTCAATCTCTTCTTGTTATTCCTAGCATGTATCTCTCCATACTTCTTCTTGAGTGGTCTGAAGTCTCTGCTAATTGTTCTTCTAATAAGTCATTAAGTCTCAGATCTATAAGTAGAGCTGGTAAAACACATTTTATTAAAATACTTTCTTTTCAAACACATGGGCATATTTCCTTTTAATATTAAGTTATTTCTAGCAAAAGCACACACCAAGTTTAATTCTATGATTAATTTCATTCTTACGCTTCCATCTGTGATAATAATCTGACCAAAATATTGTTACTTATAGTTGATAACTTCTTCTACCTCATCATAACAAAATTTATTTTCATCTTTGAGAAAATCCATTGAACAATACTTTAGTCTTTTTTAATATTTACCTTTAGTCCTACTTTCTCGATACTCGTTCTTTTAACTATTTCCTGGAGCTCTGAAACATTGTTTCCAAAAACAAGTACATCTCATCTCCAAAATCTAAATGACTTAAATAACTCCATTTACTTTTTTACCCCTTTGCTTTTCATTTTAATCCATAAAATTAAGTGCAAAAGTTATAGGTTCCACGCTCAAAAGCTGGTTGTGTGCTTAAAGATTGTAAATATAATCATTACAAACACTTTTCTATTGCGTCATGAGTTCAAAGAAATAATTGGATATGGTGAGAGACACTATTTCAATCCTATACCAACTTAAAAGCGATTAAAAAATAGTAAATGTGTGCACATTCAAAAAAAGTTAAAATATTTATATATACATAAAATCGTTAAAAAAAACTAGGTAATAATTTGTTTGGAATAATAAATTAGGAAATGTTAATCTATGTAACAAATTTCAGACAGCTTAAAGTTAATTAAATTTAATTAATAAATATTAAATTATTTACTGTTCTTAAACAGTTGTTGACAAAAAAGATGGGATATATAAATAAAAAAACAAGTTCTTAAAGTGATCAGAGCACTACTAACTAAAAATTAAAAATGAAAGTTCATAAAGAAGACAAACAGTAGGAAAAAAAGGCAGAAACAAACGTCATTAAACATACTGCAAAGCTTAACAGATGAAGTTATGAGAAGAATGAAATCCAACAGTTCCAAAATAATAGAAAATCCGAATCTTATTCAGTGACTTTTGTCAGTCAAGATTCAGAAAATAATCTAAATATTATACAAACCACGCTGCTTTTATTATTCTAACTCCTAGAGCTGACAGTAATGTTATAAGTACTAGCTTTCATTCATGCAATAAATATTCTGCATTACTAAGTTGCTAATTTGCTGTCATAATAAACATCAGTTAAAATACTTATCTGTATGTTGGACCATCATCTATATTATTGCTATCAATATGGGTAATTGATCATAACAAATAAACTGGTACAGTTTGACAGTCTAAAGAGAAGACATTAATAAATTAAACCTAAGCATAATATGAGTAGTTAATATGCATATATGAGGAATATATAGAAAAAATCAAATGCGATCAATGTTGCAAGTTACAATAGATGGGTTTGGTAACGACTCTTCTGACTGGTCAAGGTATTTAAAGTTCAAGAATTTTTTCCTTATGAACAGAGCACAAATAATTTCATCCATATAGCTACTTTGTTGTGTTACTAAGAACAAAGAGTAAGAGTAAAATCAAAAACCATTAGTATCATGATGAACTACTCTGAGAAATTACTTACATAATTATAATAAATAGGTTGTGCAGTTAATTTTATCTATACCATCAAAACATGTGTTCTGTTTATATTTTGATAGCAGCTGGCCAGTTAGAGATAAAACACAGGAAGGGGGTGACTCAAGTATTATGGGACCTCACTAAAAATCTGCCTTTATGGTGATTCTATTAATGATATTATATTGAAATAATTGTTCTGAAGAGTGTCCAGTGATAGTTTCTGACAGTAATTGCTGCTCTTTAGGAATCTGAAATTTAAGAGTCATTAAAATGAGAGAACTGCTCTGACTAAGCAAAATTCTTGTTTTTAGTGAGACCAAGAATACAATTAAAAAGATTTACACATTCCTTAAGAAAATCTCCACTCATCAGTAATATGATAATCTTAGAAAAATGGAAAAATGGTAATTTCAGTGTTTAATAGCTATTAGCAGTTAGCATAAATAATAGATGCTTCTAAAGAACAAACATTTCCCCACAACAGGATTAAAATAGGTCTGCTTTTAAATACAACTATTACTTTAATCTTGGAGTATTTAGTCTATGATCTGTTTAACAATATGCATTTGTAAATATTCATGTAACTTCTAAAGCAGTTTATTAGAAAATTTTGTAAATGCATTCAAGTTTTTTAAAGAGATTTTTCTATCTAAATAATATGTATAAAATTACAAACCTACATATGGTCAAAAAAGCAGAACAGTTCCATTTATAGCAAGCACTAAACATTACTTCCAATAATTTTGGGCCAAAATTACTATTCATACCAGCATCTGTATTAAAATCTCCAAGAGAAAAAATTAGATCTTTTTATGGTATTATCCAATGAAGAGCAAATGCTTTTTCTAAATCTAACATTGAAACATAAGCATCAATAAAAAGTGTAAAAGTGACATCTTAATAACATTATATTTTCCTTGATTAATCCAGAAGTTTTAAGAATAAAAAATCGTAAATTATATCTTTTAAAAGATCTAACATCATGCAGTCTTCTTTCACACACTATGCCCTTCCAATGTTAAATTCACTAAGAGCAGCTATAGCAATTTCAAATTCCTTAAGTACAAATGTCTTCTATTCAAGTCTTGAAGAATTTGTAGCAACTAATGTTTGTTCCTGCCTTACCTATATTTAAAAAAAGTACTTGTTTTTATTATTACCCCCTCTTTCTTTACTTCCATTAACATTACTGATTTTATAATTCTCAGTTCCACTTTAAAGAGTGATTCCCTGGGCAAGGCATCTTATCCAGTTTTTATAAGACAGGTCTCTCAATCTTTTGTAGACAAGGTAAACATTAAATAGTGCTGCTTAGATGTATAATCCTTATTAAATTGAAACTGCTATCAAAATCAAACTCCATCATGACTCATTAGTGATTATATTGCCTCATGCAAATCACAAGTAAGGATCCCAATTTAATAAATCTATGTCTATCATTGTTTTCTGAACAGGCCTGATGTAAAAGAAATGAGTATAAAAAACTGGATTATAATTGCTGTATTTGTAATAAAATAATATGAATATAGTTGTACAAAGACACAATTCTATGTTTGGTGCATGAAAATGACTGATGCTATGAAAATACAATACAATAAATCAAAAAATAGAAAAAAGAGACAGAAGACTGTTTGCATCAGAAATAGCACCTAGCTTTAACAAACCAAAATCTTAATCTACAATTTAGAAGGAGGTACTCTTGTTTAATCACTGCCTATTTCTTGTTCATAATTAATTCTCATATATGAAGGCTATTTCTCTATCTGCCACTAGTGAGTTCCATCCATAACCTAAATACAGCACCTGATAAATTCTCAATAATAATATTTTTTTACTTATTCTCTTCAAAACTCTTTAATACTTATACATTAATAACATTCTCACTTTAAACGCCTCAATTTTTTTCTCAACTTTATTAGTTGTCAATATTTGTGCTCTATATAAATCTATAAATATATATATAGTCCAAATAAAAATTTAACAAATTTTATATCAAATTTCAATTGACCAGAAAATAACCAACTATACTTCTAAAAAATATGTTTACCCATTAAAGCTGTTATTCTTAAGTTTTTTATTTTATTATGTCTATCAAAAGTTAATCAAGTGACCCACTTTAATTTCAGTTTTATCTGTATCTATTTTCAATTTATATTGTATACAATAACTAGTAATCCTTTTTAATAACATATAAACTTATTCTCTATTATCTAGATTTATTTGTCATCTTTCACTGTAAATGTACCACTTAATCTGGTTACAAAATTAATGTATACTGAATTTTTAAAATATATTTAATTTTGATGTTAAGGTTTTAGAAAATTGAAATAACTATTTTGATAACCTTGGGAATCTCATTTGTAGCAATTTTTCCATTTTCCTTTTCCAGCCATCTCACTGTATTCTCTACAGTAAAAATCTAATGATATTTTTTTTTATTTTTTTTATATAAATATACAACTATCTTCTACATAATTATATATATTTTTAAAAAAATCATTAAATCACTATGTATAAAAAAAATTGTATTATATTTCGAACTCAATAAAAAGCAATAGCCTGGATGATACCATAATTATATACATTTTCATTTTTTTTTTGTTTGTTTTTTAAATTTTACTCTTTCAATTTCTCCATGACACAACCATGAACCTGTTCTAAAAAATCATACCCCCTCTCTCACAGTGCATGTATTTCACAAATAAACTTCATTTATCCGATGAACTAGAGGAATGAAAACACTGAATTCCCCATGTTCATGTCACAGCTTAACATTTGTCTATCACATCATTCTTGCCTATCAGGAACTATTTTCTATTTGCTTTTAACACCTTTTGAAGTGATGAAATAACACTGCACAGCAGAGAATAAATTTTAATACCATAAATAATTTATAACTATTAAATATATAGTACTTAGAAAATATATTTATAAGCAATAAACACAGATGGCCAAACCATCATAATAATTCACAATCTAGAAGAGTCATTTTAATAAACTTGCAAAGAACAACATCTATTTTATAAATGCTAATTTATTAATTACATAAAGTTTCTAATTTGTTATGTTGCTATGTAAATATTAAATAAATCATTGATACTCAAAATGTTGGTATTTAACATTACTGGTGACTCATTGTGAAGTATTTATCAATATTTGAGATATTGTCCATATAACATCATAAAAATTTAGATTTTTGTTTGAATTAATGAATTGGCATTGATGTGAGAGAGAACGTTATTTGTCAATTTGTTAAAATATCATTAAAGTTGTAATTAATAATTTGTAAAGTGCATACTTCTTACATAAGTAATATATATCAAGGGTATAACCTTAAGACCATGCACCTAAAATGTGACAGTAGGGACCTCTACAAATCTAAATACAAGATTAATGGCTGCTCTTGTCTTTTAAAGTCGTTAATCTTGTGTTTAGAGAAGTCCCTGCTGTTGCATTTTAGGCACATAGTCTTAAGGTTATAGCCTTAATATATATTAAAATATCATTAGTAAATCTTACATATGAATTCTTATTATTATGATTTGCACATTTAGAATTTACTGTGCAATAAATATTTTATATATTATTTTAAAATATTTAATTGCATAAACTACATTTAGAACTAAGAAAAACAGTCAATGAATTTAAGGCAAAAAGTTTAAGTAGAATTTACAATATATATCTATTAAATATTGCAAGACATTAAATTATTCTATGAATATAATATTTTACATTTTACTTTATCAAATCAAATTCCAAATAATAATTTTCAAAATAATGTTCTATTATATAAATTGCTAGAGTTTGTGCTAGTAAAACTTTTGGGTTTTATACATTTAAAAGCAATAAATTGTCTTCTTAATAATGAAACACACTACACTTTCTCTCTAGATACTGAGAGAAAAAAATATCCTCTTTTTATAAGTCTTAATGTTAGCACTAATTTAGATTAACTAAGGTTCTCATTAGAAAGAATATTTTAGACAAAGAGTTGAATTGATTACAAAACAAAAGTAATTTCTTTTCTATTATTTTTACTTTTCTCCTATATTAAATCAACTGAAGCCGAGTTTAAAAACAATGATAGTAGCATATACACATTTATAGTTACATTTTTCCTGCCACTATATTGGATAATTTAACTTTTTAATGGTTAAAATTTTAAAACTATTCATAAGTTATCTATGAAAATTAAGATACAAAATCTCTATCTAACTTACAAAATATAACTTTGCAAATAATTAAAAATTATATATATATATATATATATATATATATATATATATATATATATATATATATATATATATATATATATAAAGAAATGTGCAATACTATACTAAAAAATTAAAGCCTACTTCTTTTATTGACTTGAACAATGTCATTTTAAATTTTAAAAAAGTAATAAATCTTATTAAAGTTTTGAAGACATATTTTTGCATCTCTTACCCAAATTATTGATGATAGATTATTGTTGTAATCAAACTGTCTCAAGCTGACTATTTCACCAAAATAGCACAACTACTAAAAATCAATTGTCAGTTCATTGCAAAATTCTTTGTAACACTGAAATATATTACCAAACATAAAATGACTAAAAACAAAAAATCTAATTCTGAAGAAAATCCATTACATGACAAAAGATGTAAACGTTACTGGTGATATTTTTAAAATAACTATTGTAAAAATTGTAGTGCTTTCTAATATTTCTAGAAAACTACCAGTATTTGAAAGTCCCACCAATGTGTGGAGACTATTAAAATAAAAAAATGCTATCTTCTGGTGATCTATCTCAACCCATCTTCATTCATTATTTTTTTGAATAATATATGATTGTGGACTTCTCCACTTTAAATGTGATAAGCCTGATAATATAGACTCATGTAATGTAGGTATCTAAAATTGATAAAATTAGCCATACTTAAAGTTATAACTGATAATTCAAACTGGGAGAAAATATTGTAGCAAACATGATACTGACTTTTTAAATAATGTTTCATACATCTCATTCACTATTTCATAATCACATATATTTAATAATCTCAGTTGCAAACAAATATATCAAGTCAATAAATCAATTCATACAACCAAATGACATCTATTCTGTGTCTAACTAGTACTTTTTTGATAGATTACAAGTAATATTAACAATCTCTTGCATCATGAGACTCATTAACAGCAGCTTCAATAATAAAAATAGCACATTTAAAACAACCATTTTAATATCAAATAATATAAATACTAATATGAAGATAATAAAAAAACAGCTATTCTTAATCTTACTTATAAACATATTTCAGAAGCAATATTCAAATACTTCTACCAAATAATTATGTATATATTTTAAATATATTCTTATATAATTCTATAAACACTTCTTATTCTTCCTCTTCCATAATTTTACTTCTTTATATACAACAATATATCTTTTAAATAATCACAATCTTCTTACACCTCTTAAGCAAAAAAAAAATGTATTATTTTAATTACGGTTTTGACTGTTTCTCACAGTCTTTTTCAGATCTACAAAAATTTCAACATTATAACAATACAAACTGTATTGTTATAATGTTGTAGATCTGAAAAAGACTGAGAAAGCAGTCAAAACTGTCACTCTAATAAATGTTTTGCTTAAAAGGTGTAATAGAATTTAATGATGGCTAAAAGATATACTGTTGTATTTTAAATATATTGACAATCAATATTTTAAGACTTAATATTTACAAAAAATATTCCAAGATTACTTTTTTTGTTGGTTCTTCAAGGTGGATTTCACATTAATGGCATCAAAGTGTTTATTAATTTTGCTATCACTATTATCAGAAAGTATTTTGGCTTATTGCTTAATAGAATAACATTTTCTTCCAAAAAGTTTATTCAAAATAGACTGAAAAATAATGTTATTAACATTCATTTTTAATTTTAATAGAAATACTTTATTTGAAGCAGAATTGAGTGATAAATTCATAGCACTTTGTAATATTTGTTGAATGAGGCTTAATGATTAATTTACACAAGAATTACTATCATTCTGCTGAGATTTCATACAAATTAGCATATAATTACAATAAAATATAATGTTTGGGTCTAAATAAAACTGATTAAAGCTTACTATTACTAGAAAAATTTGTGATGTTTGATTCAGCTGGATAGTGATCCTTGGGCTTGAGTTCCAGCTTATGGCATTTCTTTCCCTGCACTTATCTATGCAGGATCAGTAACTCACTGGCATTTAAGAAACAAAATCATAAGCTGAATTTAACAGTTGTGTTTATCTGACCAAATTGATACCTTGTTGTTATTTTATTTTATTGATTTTCTCAGTAAAAAGCTTATTTATGGAGCACACTGATAAATTGTTAGAAATGACTTAGCTACTAATAAAGTCTCTCACTAATAATTCTAAAAAAGTGAGATCAAATCACTTAATGCACCATCATGATCCTATGGAAAATTGTTATATGTAGCACATGGTGTTATGATAGATAGTACTATCTATTTCTTGATGAATATGCACATACTGTATGTATATACATAGACAATGATAAAGATAAAATCAATTACCTGCTGAGCTATTACTGATAAGACTTCTAGTTCAATCCTATTAAATTCATCAAAACAGGCCCAGGCGCCAGTTGAGGCTAAACCGCTGAAAAACTATTTTAATATACGTTATTATTTTTTTTAAAACTGAGATAAAAAATAATATAAAAAAAAATATTGAAAATTAAAGTCAAATTTTAAATATATAATGTAACGAGACAGCGTTACATCAATAGTTAAATCTAGGATACATCGATAAACACACACACCCAGCAAGTAACATAAAACACTCGGAACTTTATTTCGTGAATTAGTAATAGTTTTCTTTCTCTCATAAATACATTTTAAGAAACAAGTGGATAAAATGCAGTCGGTAAAACGTCTAATTAAAATGATTAAAGCCTTTAGATAATAAAATTAATAACAAAAAAAAATAATATGCTTTCCGCAAGAATAAAATAATACGCACTCCTAAAATAATAAAAAAAATAATTATCAATCAAAATCACCACGGGCGGGAATTAGAAAATGTTTATTTTAGAAATATAATTTTAGCTAGAATCCAAACTCATAGAGTAAAGATTTAAGGAAAGATAAATGCTCGAATTCTAAATTTAAAATAACTTGTATTGTTCTAGTAGAACACACGCACACAAGGATGCCTTCGAGAGTGTGAAGGAATAAGTTCGGTTAGTGAGATTGCAAAATGAGATTGTCCCAAAATAAAATTATTGTAGTAGCACAAAAGATAGAGTGAGCAGAAAATTCGTCCACCCACCTGAAACTACAAATCCATAAATAGAAAACAGGGAACTATGGGGGGTAAATAAGATCCAAAGATAAGGATCAACCCTTAGAACACGCCATAATCAAAACCTATCTAATAAGTTTTAATTTGGGAATTTGAAAAATTGGGAAGAATTTTGAAAAAGCACCCAGAAGACAATTAATTTTGTGGAGTTGTTGGATTCAATTTTATCTCAATCTATTTCGAATAATAAAGGGATTATTGCTTTGCTCTTCCACTTAATGCTCATTCCTTAATTACCGTCTTCTGTTTATTCTGACGGTTGTGCTTTAGTAGAATTGTTCTGAATTAGCTATGGTTGTTCCTTAATACTGCACATGATCATCATGAACCTAATACCAAGATGTTTTGAATCAACAAGTGAGGGGCGAATCAACCCTTTCAGTGGTTGACTGGCTACTCTGCCACTGAAATATCTCCTAAGCTATGAAATTCTGATAACATCGCCATGCTAAGGGAATGTTCAAAATAAATGAAATGTTCCGTAGTAAACACTCCAAACTTGTCCAGACTACATATCTGGACCAAGTTCCAACCAAGATTGCAAAAACTCAGTAAAGATGTTTTTTTATTCTGTTCACTCAACACAGTTGAGACAAACCCTAAGTCCATCTCTAAATTAACCAACATAAATTTACTTCCAATAAATCTTAGAACTTTCCTCGCCATGATAGTTTATCTTGGTTACTGAACTTTGTTAATGTGAACTTTGAAACCTAAGCCAAGTTAATTTTATATCATATATTTATCTAAATAGATTGCGAACTTTCTCTAATTCAAATTATGTTGTGAATACTTAATGTTCTCTGTAGTTGTGAATACAAATGGGTGTGTGATAAATCAATTAATAATGTTTTGTGATAAATCAATTACTAATGTTTTGTAATAAATCAATTAATGTCGTTCGTGAATAAATGTAAATTAATAATGGTTTTCATATTTTAATAAACTTGATTAATATCTTATCAAGTCTTAAATATCTTCTGAAATCTTTTTCACACACAATCAAACCCGTAGCTATTTATTCTTTGATAATTCATCTTTAAAGTAGATTTATTCATTTTAATTTTCATTTAGTTATTTTATTAATTATGTCACCATCGTGCCGTAAGTCACGATGTTTCTTATTTCACCTTAGTTAAGATAGATTTAAGAGCGGGCGGGTCTATAATCAAAATAAACGTCAATAAATTATGTTATATACAATAAAGCGGGGGGATGAACTTGTAAGCCTTGTGTTCGGGGCGTAAGCGAACAACCTCATAGGTCAGTGATAACCAATAAACGATCCTTAAGCCGTGATCGACTTAGTAGAAAACCTTGCTGATTTTAATTAGCGGACAATGCGTCTTCTCCGGGAGGAGTCATGTTAGAAATAAACATGTAACGACCTTGAGACACCTTATTGGTCCATGCTGGGAGTTTTGAGCTAGTGGGTGGGATTAGACTTTGAAATCGTTTTGACATGATGTAAGGTGATGCGAGTAGTTAAAATCAACTTAAATAATCGTATCTGGCGCCCCCTTATGTGGATCGTGAATAACTGTCGATGTAAGAAAAAAATAAAGCCTTACGCTATGTCATGTTTGTTTCGAAGCCGTAATCTCGGGAGTGGTGGGTTCCCGTTGCAA
>JAQFVV010005225.1:0-28389 GCA_028023455.1 Epiperipatus broadwayi | reverse complement strand
CTATTTATAACTTAAATTATTATTGTTGTTTTGTTTTTTTAATTTTTTTATAACTTGCTTCCCTCACGGACTTGCAATTTGTCAGATGATGATGATCTCGAGTTGGCACAGCAGCTAATTGAGATAGTTACAATTTGGCATATATATATGTGGAGAAGAGAAGCTAAAGATCAGAGAAGATGGATTAAACTTGGAGAGACTTTCATTCTGCAGTGGATTGATAATGGTTGATAATGATGATGATGATTTTAATATAAAAATATAAATAAATATTATAGATAACTATATTTGAATTAATAAATAATAATAAATTTATTTTGCATCAAATCGATTTTAGTTCAAAATGAACCTTTTCAAGATGTTAGAATAAATCAAAAAGTCACGCGATTTATATTAACTTAGTATACACTTATTGTTCAAACCAAACCTTAAAAATTATTAAAATTTTCAATGTTTAATTGATCACTTACAATTCAACTTCACGGATTCTTGGAGCAAAATTCAGAAACTAGTATCCTTTGACATTAATGATAAAGGCTTCATAAAATTATGACAATTTAAAGAATACAGTTTATAAAATTCACTATCAACAATCAGAAGACACCGATCACACAAATGTCTGTAGAGTTGAAAGAAATCAGATTTGATGCAAAATAAATTTATTATTATTTATTAATTAAAATATAGTTGTCTATAATATTTATTTATATTTTTATATTACAGTATTTTATAAAGACAACATAATGGATGTTAATTCCATCATATGAAATATTATTGAAGAAAATTAGAAATGGTTTTAAATTAGAACGTCATTGAAATATTTATATTAAAGAACGAAGTGACTTTAGAATTTTCATCTACTAAAGAAAAATGCAAGTTTTTATATAATTTAGTAAATATAATGTATTTTAATTTATTTATAGATTTTTATAAACAAAATTTAAAAAACTGCTATATTGAGGATATACCATCTGATTTCTTTCAACTCTACAGACATTTGTATGATCGGTGTCTTCTGATTGTTGATAGTGAATTTTATAAACTGTATTCTTTTAATTGTCATAATTTTATGAAGCCTTTATCATTAATGTCAAAGGATACTAGTTTCTGAATTTTGCTCCAAGAATCTGTGAAGTTGAATTGTAAATCGTCAATTAAACATTGAAAATTTTAATAATTTTTAAGGTTTGGTTTGTACAATAAGTGTATACTAAGTTAATATAAATCGCGTGACTTTTTGATTTATTCTAACATCTTGAAAAGGTTCATTTTGAACTAAAATCGATTTGATGCAAAATAAATTTATTAATTCAAATATAGTTGTTTATAATATTTATTTATATTTTTATATTAAAGTATTTTATAAAGACAACATAATGGATGTTAATTCCATCATATGAAATATATATATATGAAAAACAAAAACAAGTTTTAATCAATCATGAGACTATGAAGTGAGTTTACAAGTGGCAAGACGAATACATTGAGCCAATATCCCATAAGATACTACCTCAATGGCATAACAATACTATTACCTCCTATTATTTCAAATAATAAATCTTTAGCATTCCTACGTCTTCAATAGTTACTTACTTAATTAAAATTATCTCAATAAAATAGTCCTCATATCTTTATCTAAATAATCTAACTCAAATAATCTCAGGTTCTTTTAAAATAATTCTAGGCAATTATAATCGTTGTAATCAAGCATGATAAGGGATTAATATCATTCCTAACTACATCTGACTAATACTAATAGTAATTAAATAATAATAATAGTCTTCAGTGTATATTTTAATCTCATTTCTTTTCTTATTATAATATTAATCATGTATAATAAGTAATAATAATATAATTTTTTATTATCCATATGGCATCTTAAATAAATATGTGGTATGATTTTATAATCTGAGAATATGTGGCAACCAAAATAGTGTAATTCTGTGTAAATATTTTGTGGTTATTCTTTGACCATAATAATGATATAATAAATGAAGTTTCTTAAAGAAAAATCATATCAATAAAATATTATAACTCTTAAATAATAGTTTTATTTATGTTGTGCAAATATTATATCTTAATTCTAGTTATCTGTGATTATGTAATTGTAATGTGAAGAAATTGAGTCAACACCAAGATTTATAAACAAACTTAACAAATTTATTAACAAACTCAACATTAAAATATGTACATTATTTACAATGTTCATGAACTTTGTTTACTCCCATTTATATACTTTCAAAAAAAAATATTAAGTAAAATAAAGTATGGAATACAGAACATTATTTTTATAAAAAAAAAATCTATTATTTAAAAATATTATCATAGTATCTCTATTACATTTCCATTAAATTTTATTAAGTCAGTAAGCTTTAAAAATATAATATAAATTATTAGTTCAATATGCATTTATTATTGTTATTTAGTTCTTTTCAAAATAATTTTACTATTCCATATAGTCATTCCTAACTTATTAATAATGTGAATAACTTTAATTAATAGCATAACAATTAACCTAGACTGCTTACTAATCATTAATTTTAATGTCAAATAAAATGTATGTACTGATGTATTATTATTATAGAATAACTTGTACAAACTTATGATTATTTATATTCTTCAAAAACAAGATTTAGTTTTATCCCTTTACTTATAAAAATATGCATCATAATTAAGTCTTTTAAAACTTAATAATTATATAACATCTTTATAAACCCACTTTAATTATCATTTATTTATTTGTAATAAATAAGAATCAATTCCAAATATGAAAAGTTTTTTGATTCTTTATTGACAAACTATATTCGTGTACTCTTTGCATTTTTTGGTACTTGGGTATTATTCCTGCAACCTAGGAAAGATAGGATGACTTTTTACATACGCGATAAAGGCATAAAGTTGCGAACATTAAATAAACCCTTCCGATTTGAATTTTTTTCCTCGTCAAAAAACGTGTTTTTGAACGTGCAAAAACGTGCTTTGAAACTATTACTATTATATAGGTGCTTTTTTTGGACATTTTGGTATTTTTTTCTGATTCAAAAGTTTGTTGTTTTTACATTTTAAACTTACCATTTGTTATTATTGTAAATTTGGTTTAACATTTTTAATTTCAATTGTATTATTTACTACTGTTTTTTTTCCAATTTTAACTTGGTTATTGACTGACTTCTGCTCCATTGAATCTTTGAATTAAAAGTTTATTATTTAATTCTAATTGAATGAAGACGTTGACTTTGTTATTTGTTTACTCCAAAAATTAGATTGCCTGGCAGAATTCCATTTAGAGCATGTACTGGCCAATCACTTGTTACACAAATCTGTCAGAGAAGGAGGAAGGACGGTGGGAGGGGAGGGGTACTACTGACAATCGCCATTTTGTATGCAAGAATCGTCTGCATAAGTGTATATTTCATAGAATATTTTTTCTGTTTTACTTTTATAAAAATATATTTATGTTGGCTTTTTTTTTTTAAAATTGATCGAATTAAGTAAGCATCAAAAGTTAGTTTGTGTCCATGTACAATTTGTAAAAGTACGTGTATATCTCATATAATATTTTTTTTGTTTTTGTAAAACTGTGTTGAGTATTATTTCTGCAATCAAGGAAAGATAGAAGGACTTATTTGTTTATTCGAAAAATTAGATTGCCTGGCAGTATTCCATTTAGAGCATGTACTGGTCAATCACTTGTTCAACAACTTTTTCAGAGAAGGAGGAAGTACGTTGGGGGGGGGTGCTACTGACCATCACCATTTTGTATGCAAGAATCGTCTGCGTAAGTATATATTTCATAGAATATATTTACTTTCATACAAATATATATTTATGTTGGCTTTTTTTTTCTCCTGCAACACGGACCACATATTTTTTTTGTTGAAATTGATCAAAATAAGCAAGTGTCAAAAGTTAGCTTGCGTCCGTGTAGAATTCATAAATATGTGTTTATCTCATGTAATATTTTTTATTTTTTTTTTGTCTTTGTAAAACGGTATTGAGTATTATTTCTGCAACCAAGGAAAAATAGGATGACTTTTCACATTCGTATCAAAGCATTGCTAACTTTCTAATGTTTTTCTAATATTTGATGTTGCCAAAATAACAACATTAAAAAGTTAGCAGTGTATTGATACGAATGTGAAAAGTCCTCCTATCTTTCCTTGGTTGCAGGAAAAATAATATAATCTATCTTATCTTCTTCAATAACAATTCCACACTTCAAACTTATTCATCATTTCATATTTTAAATACCATCTTTCACGATGCAATCCGAGAAATTTTGATAGTAAATAAACAGGTAAGTATATGGAATAAACTAGAGTTTTAATTCAATAGTACCACTATAAAATAATCATCATGGCAACAGTGTATAATAAATGAGGTATGACTTCTTTGTCTAATAACCTCTACTACTAAATATAATGTCCAGGCTATTTATTCAGTTTTATGAAACATTCAACTTCAACACACATAAACACTGCCATGAACATATATAAGCTATAGGGCTAAGTTATCTATACTTGCATAATCATTATTATTGACTACCCTTATTCCAATATAAATAAATCCTACATAAAATATTACCTCAGTTTCATTTAACTTACTACCACTTTACATCGCTAAATTCCTTCCCACATTTCTATAACAATAAATAAATTCACTTATAAATAACAATCTAACTGCTCAATAAGAAAAGATTACTTCATTCTTTGATAACTCATAAACCCAAAAATATAAACAATCAGTATTGATATACCACTTTACTACCTTACTCACTTAAAATAAACACTAAGTTCAGTTATAATAGAATCATATACTTATATTTTCCTAATATTAAAATATACTTATAATATAAATAAAAGTATGCATATTTTTAAAATGAATAAACAAATTATAAGCTGTGTGTATGCATCGTGTTTTTCATATACGTTCTCATACATCCACACCAAAACAAATAATAATAAAATACATTATAAAATTATCAATATTCTTACAATTGTTACCATAAATAATATGTCTCCACTGGCGATTACTTAATTGATGTTTCTGGATCACGAACTAAATAAAACATTACATATTATCATTTATTCCACATTAGCATACTTTAAAAATAATATTAAGTTTTTTAAAAAAATTATTAAAGATTTTTAATAAGAATCTAATCACTAGGTTAGTAAATAATTGAATGTTTTTATGTTTCTTCTTTATTTCTATTCTGTGAATAAGCATTAATATTAAATTTTTAATAAAAGAAATAATTTTAAAAAATATTTACAAAGTCCATCGATTAAGTTTCTTGAAATGAAATGTTTTTTTTCCTCCTTCATATTTCACTTCACAGCGCTGTTGATCACACTTCTGATGCCAAAACTACGCATGCTCTGATAGTTCCACTTTTAACAAAATGTACGACAATTCCAAAACAAAAAATATGCTAAGTTAACTTTATAATATCAGGATTAATTTAAATAACCATTGCTTTGCTTCTAAAAGTTTTTTAAAATAATTCATAAATTCCATTCTTCACTAAATAAAATATTGAAAGTATTTTTAACATTATGCAATGAAATAATTTCAAAGTTGTTACTTCTATCCAAATTTCCCGATAGTCTATGTTCTCTGATACAACACTAAGATTCAGCATTCCCCGATACTTGTTATGTAATTAAAACTTCCATGAACAATTTTCAAAAAATCTTTTGTATGTCAGCATACACTAATTAACTTATTTTTTTTAAAGATTTCTTCTTAATACAATATGAAGCATTTTGCTAATGATCTTAATTTTTATATCTTTTAAAATTATAGTTTAAAATAGATTATCAATATTTCTTCATAAAGAAATATTTCAAAATAATTCTTTTACCAGGTTAAAAGTTTCTTCTAAACTTTGCCATCTTATTTTCAGTAAGGTTTTTGAATAAAATATTTCACATTTTTCTAATTTCTATTTCTGGCGAATTTTTTTTAAAATTTTTCCCGTGATGTCCAACTTACTAATCTCCATAGCAAATAAAGATTATTTATTTCGATAGGCAACATTCTACGCCCAATGGAAACATCATAATTTTGATGTTTTCTACATAATTTAAAATTTAACAATTGTTGGTTTATGTTTAATGCGATGTTAAAATTTGGCTTGATAAATTGGTTAGTAAGGAATTACTTAGCTTTTAGCCTTGTATCTCTGTATTACACGATCTTTTAATAATAAATTACTGTACGTTCTTTTAGAATTTCAAAATAAACAAAATTAACTATTACTGGTACTCCTAATTTTTGAAACTGTAAATTACTAGATATTCAGTTGTTTAATATAACTTGCTCCATCGATAGAAGTTGTAGTCATAGTAATAACAGTAGTAGTACCCTGAAAAATAGTTGTGCACCTGTTTTATACCTGCCCAAACTACACATTTGATTGAGTCAAATTAAACAATGCTCTGCTTATTTCCCTGGCCAAAAACCCTGCCTTAAAATTAAAATAAATAATAATTTACTAAATATTTATTATATTATATTATTTAATTCTTAGTTAATTTTCAAATTTTATTTACATTTATCAAATACTTTAAAATAACTTTTAAAAATCATATCGTAATATTTATTATTTTAACTTTTTTTAAAATCTAATTTTTACTTATTACATTTCGTTTTAAAAACCCAACTTAATATTTATAACAGCTAATATTATTTTATTCTGGGATAGACAAATATACTATTTGTAAATTTTACATTAGAATTTTAAAACAGTTTTTCAACTTTACTAAAAAACTCCGCAAGCACACGTGTGAATATCTACACATCACGTGATTTACAAAAATAAATGAAACGCTCCTAATTTAACTGAAAATAAAATAAATGATTTAATTTACAAAATATTACATAAAAATGATATTATAGCAAAATTTAGAATAATTATTTTAATATTATAAAATCGAATATGCACTTGTCTCCCATATTATCACTTTTAATCAAAATGATTTTTTAAGTAGAATTATCACATATAATTATTATTAAATAGTTTATTTATCTAACTTTATATTAATTTTTTCCCCCCCCCCCCCCCCCCCCCCCCCCCCCCCCCCCCCCTTTAAAAAAAAAAAAAACCAACCCCCCCCCCATCTATAATTTTTTTCTTTCCCCCCCCTGCCCAACCCCCCCCCCCCCCCCCCCCTCAGAAAAAAACCCTCAACAAAAAAAAAAAAAAAAAAAAAAAAAAAAAACACAAAAAATAAAAATATTTAAAAACCAGCCCCCCCCCACACCCCAGAGGGGTGAGTGGGAAATAAAAAGGTTTAACCCAATTTTTCAAACCCCCCCCAACCCCCCCCCCCCCCCCACAAACCACACACACACACCCCCACACACGTAGAAAAGATTAATAATCACCAATATGCATATTTCGTGCTAAACCAGCACTCATCAGTTGGTCCAGACTATCATCTCTCACACACATATATATAATCAATGCTCAGTTTATATTAAGATAGCAAATCTTTATACATTATTACTTTTAAAATTTACTTTAATCATTTATTTACAAGACTTATTAATGCAGTATTTATTATGGCCAGTTTTCCCAAACATACAATATTATAATTTATCTTTAGTTGACTGTCTTTACAATTTTAACAATATTCTATAGGAAATATTCTTATTTATCCCTAAATTAAACTTTTAAAAAGATCATCAACACATTATATACATCATACTTAATAAAATAGCTTTAATTTAAAATTTTCTAGTAAATTGATGTAAACAATTCATCCTAACCTAAACAAAAGGGTACAATATATATATACCTAATACTTACCATCATATAAAATAATGTAGCAAAAAATTGTAAAAATTTTATTAGCTTTTTTTTCAAGTTAAACAAAATAAATCCACCACCATCATTGGTCAGAGGCAGGTAATATAATCAAAAAGTAAATTTAATAGTTTCTCATAGTAGTACTTAAGAAAATAAAAATTTGTAAAAAGTCTATAGAAAAAATCTCTTCTGAACAGATTTTGTTGATCAATGTGTATCTAAAATACATATATCTTTGTTATTATTTTTTTAAGAAGTGCAATTGTTTTTTTATGTACAAACAGAAAACACACACATAACATTTATATTATAAAATATATATACAGAGTAGAATACACAAGATCAAACATAATAAAACATTGTATTTAAAACAGTTCTTCAATAATTGTGTTGTGGTCATTACTTATTTAGGATTACATATGACTAGAAAGGCAAAGCTAATATTCCATTTAAAAGAATATGTGTGCTTTCTATATGTTCAAAACAGTCGATTTATAAATTTCAATTAATTTATTTTATATAGTATTATAATTCAGTTATAAGGTATTTATAAAATAAATTTATAAATTAAAAAAATCTGAGAATGTTAGAGGTATATTATAAATTATTTAATTGTCAAATAAATTATTGTACAATATTAAAGATATATCAATATTTTTTATTTTCATTTTAATCACTGTCTCAAATTTTTGTGCTTAGAACAAACCCAGCCTTTTATTATCAGCTGCTCTTCCATATTATCATAGCAATGGGACAGATTTTAACTGTAAAACATTTAAAACGGAAAAGATTTTTGAATAATTTTGATGAATTAAGATACCAGATGATCATAAGTCATAAAAAGAACCTCTTGTCAAAATTCAATCAGACTTTGTCAAGCCATAATGCGTGCAGGACCCTGTTGAATTAAATTTTGAAATAGTTTAAATTGTCTTCTTCATAATGACAAATTGACTCTGGGCATTTTTCTAGCTGGAAAAAATGTACATTCTCTTCAAAATAAATGCATAAACTACAACATCAAGGATTAACACCAAATATTATCTTAAGGAAAATACTCTCTTCAACTATTAATGGAAATTTGAAAAATTGCTTATGGGATAATTATTGTAACATCATTCACATCATTTTGTCTTTCAACCTGTTAGGAAACTATTGATTATTTCACAATGGATTAATGAAAGTTAAATCTTTATACAATATGAATCTAACTCAAAATAAATGTTTATAGTTTTGAGAGAAATTTCTTAAGTTTTAATAAAGATTAATGGAATTAACTTGCTCAATGGATTACTAATTATTTGCTAAGTTTTATGAATTAGTAAAATGGCCTGAACCACAGCAAATAAATTAAATATGTTTCAACCAATGGATTATTAATCTACTGATTTTAAAATACATGATAAACAATAATCATAGGGATATTAGTCTACAAATGTTTTCTAAAAGATTAAATCATTCACTTTGTATGAAACTATAATTTAACATCAGTTCTGTAATAATGGATTTATGATTATGAATGGCATAGGCTGAAAACACTATAAACATCATAAATTAATAAAAAGTCATTTTTAAATAGATTGATGTGATAACTTTGCAAGGAGTAGGATTACAAAGTGTGCAATATTAAATCTTTTAAAATCATTACATTAAGTGTTATTACAGATTTAAATCTACTAAATGAATCACCTTCTTCTTCTTAGTTAATATTTGCTGCTTATATTAAGATATTGGCAGTCAATGATAAATGTTGAAATATGCTGAAAAAATGTAAGTACTTTCAGAGGTTATTTAAAAATCATTCATGAAGTAGGATTATATATTTGAGAAATTCCTCAATAAATTTTGTTTATAAATGTTGAATTATTTGATTATTATGAGTACAAAAATAAATACATAATAAAATTATCAACATAATGCTGATATAAATAGATACAGGAAATAAATAACCTTATATTATTAATGCATTGGGTATGAATGTAAAATCTGTGATTTATATTTTTTTATATTGGAGACAGGTTGCATTTAGTTAAACTAACTTATAACCTTTTGTAAGCCAATTCATGTTCAACTCACTTTATTTTATTAGTACTTGATTTCATCTTCAAATTAACAGGTAGCTAAAGATCCTGAATAGTTGATTGAATCACCAATAAATATTTATCTGATAATAGTTGTATAATTTGATAAATGCTATACGATGCAATAAAGCATATTATAGCAACAACAAAATAAATATTTGTTAATCAATGAATGCTTCTAACTAATTTTTTAAACTTTAAATTCAATATAAAATAAGAAGCATAGAAAACCATTTTAGTAAAAGATATGAAAGCCATAATTACTGAAGCTATGTATTTTCTATAGCACTGAAAGAAGTATAAAGTAAATAATTTTCCTTACTCTAAAGGAATTAATCTGACATTGTAGAATGAGTTTGTAAGTCTATTAATTATTATTATAAAATGAATTAAGGACATTATAAAACATTCTTATCTTCTATGTTTTCACTTATTATCATTCAACCCTCTCCAATAATGTTTTGGCTTCACAAAACTTGTACACATGATTATAATCAAAGATTAGTCTATTTACAGAGAACAAATAATATTTATTAACATTGTTATAAAATTTAATTATTAAATTATATTTATTATTCACTTATAATTTTGTTATTTTCTTTATATACTTGTTATTTATAATAAAGCAATTGTTATATTGAAATACATGTTTGTTATTATTGAAATTATCATCTTTATTTATTGTTGAAAGAAAATATCATATTTCCAACCTATTAAACTGCATATATTAATTTATTAAATTTATATACACTATTTATTATTACTATTGCTATCTGAAATACAAATTAATATTGTAGGTTGATATACAATGAAATACCATTTTTCATTCATCCTTCCTAAAATAACTTGATAAACTTTAAATCTATATATGTTTTAATTGAACGATTAAGTTTGATTATTTAAGAATCCTGAGATAATTAGTTAATTAAATAAATGTTTAATATATAAATGAAATAGGAGTTAATTTTTTTTATTCATATGTATATATAAAAATTAACTCCTATTTCATTTATATATTTCATTTATTTAAATAGGAGTTAATTTGCTAGCTTTATTTAAAAGAGGAAACTGATTTATATCTGAATAGTTCATTACACAATAGATATCACAATAGAATATATATTTAAAATTACAGCAAGATCCATACATTAAATTCTGGAATAGTTATTATTTATTTTATGTGGAAAATAAAAATACATTCATTGTAATTTCATTTTCATAAGGGTGCAAATAATCTAAAATGAATTCTACATAAAATGCACTCATCTTAACCAGTCATCTTTTGCTTCTATGTGATTGCAACTAAACTATTCGGTTACAATATATATATAGATATAAATCTTAAAAGCCTAAAACTAAACTAATTAAGAAAATAATTATAATTAAATTCAAATTTAAAACTAAAAGAGACTAACGAAGAAAAATAAACTCTATAACACAACAATTGCTTTTACTGCTAAAAACCGACTTCTTGCAAAATTAAAATTTGTCAAGCCTTGGTGGTCGAGAGGTCACAGCTGCCTTACAAGCAGTTGTCCCAGGTTAGCGGGTTTGCTTCCCAGCCGATGCTATGACACATGGGAAAAAAATTAAAACTTATCAACAAATATATAGTAATTGTTACCCACAATTTCCCATAACATCCCACACACCATTAATATTTGCTTTAGAATTATAAATAATAAAGATTTTTTAATTCGTTTTTTATTTAGTTTCTTTCAAGAAAGACAACCTCAACCGCATTAAAAGTCAGTGTCTTTTGTATCTTTTTAATGTATATTGAAGCTATATATATATATATACACTTTATACCAATTTATTTTACGTATTTTAAATTATATTGTAGAAAGAATAACAATTGTTTTGTTAAATTACTTTACAGCTTTATAAGAATGGAATGCAAGCATGTGTGGGGATAAATGGTCAGAGAGACAGTTTAAGTTTTGAAAATGTAGAAAATTCCTTAATATTAGATAAATAATTAAGAGATTTCTAAAGGCAGGATGTTCAAATATATAAAAGATTTTGTTAGAAACAATTAGGTTAATTTTAATATATTTAAAATATCTTAATATTATAGATTGGTAAAGACAAGATGCACGATTAGTTATATATAAATATTACAACGCTCAGATAAATTTGATGAGTATTCAAATTTTATTTAATTGATAAAAAAAGTAGAATAGTTGTTTTTGTATTATCTATTTAAAGGATAAGATTTGCAATATATGTCTTTACAGTAAAATGTGTTGTTTGAGGAAAGCAAGTAGACAAAAAATATTCTGAATTTAGAACATTTTGGTAATTTATAAAAAGTAAATGCTATTAAATTTTAGATAATTTATAGATACTTCCAAATTTCTCCATTCTTTTTTATTTCATAAATAATTTCATATAAATAATGATACAATAGAAGACAAATAACACCCAAGATGCATTTCGTGCTGAACAAGCTGATAAAAAAAATATGTATTAACAGAAATATTTAAAAATACAAAAAAATTGGTGAAAAAGAAAATCCAAAGTCAAGAAAAATAAAATGTAAGTTATATACTTAATTGTTTCATTTATTTATAATGTATAGCTTTTTAAATAGTTTAAATCTTAAAAACTCTTGGGCTATTTGTAGATGACGTTAATATATAAATTGGTTAAGTGAATAAAAATGTTTAAGTAGTACACAAACACGCTAATTTTAACCACAGGAGTTCGTTTATTGGTCAATTAAAATTAATATTTTTTTGCTTTTTCAATGCATGAATTATTCTTTCTTTTCAGCGCAACTCTAATATTCCATTTACTAACATGTCATAAAAAGTAACATGAACATTAATATACTAACCTATATGCTATTATTAAAAGCTGAAGGTAATTGAAAAATTTAAATAAAGGTACATTTTTCTAAGACATTCAATATTTAATATTAGGTGATAGAAACAGCATCACAAACCGCCAGGAAAAATTGGTCAATTAAAATTAATATTTTTTGCTTTTTCAATGCATGAATTATTCTTTCTTTTCAGCGCAACTCTAATATTCCATTTACTAACATGTCATAAAAAGTAACATGAACATTAATATACTAACCTATATGCTATTATTAAAAGCTGAAGGTAATTGAAAAATTTAAATAAAGGTACATTTTTCTAAGACATTCAATATTTAATATTAGGTGATAGAAACAGCATCACAAACCGCCAGGAAAACACTTGTTTGAAAATTTGGTACTTGAGTACTAACTAAGCTATGACGTACTACACAGGCCGCTGGTAGATAAGATCAACGATCAACCAAAACAATGTCATGGCAACTGAAACATTGGCATGCCTAATCGATAGAAGTGATCAAGGTTTTTTCGTGGTCACCAACGAGATTATGTAATATTGCGGTGAATTGTGGTAAATACCTGTCTTTTACCTGCTGTCGTATTGCAAGCAAGACGTGTTTTTTCTATTGTCTGTTATACGCCATTTTGTGAGATTTTCATTTTACATTTTGCTAATTGAGAAATTATTGCTTATTTTACATTTTCATTGCTGAGATTTGGATTACTAATTTCTGTGATTGTTAATTATTGCTATTTATTATTTTTATTACTAATTTCAATTTTGATTTTTATTACTAATTTACATTTTGATTGCCGTGTTATTTTTATTACTAATTTATTACTAATCAACAACTTACAAGAAAATGTCGGATATAAAATTGTGGGACTTACCATCTTCTGAAGATGAAGCGGTCGAATTTTTGCAAACATATGGGATTATTCCGAGTGGGAAATTTTGTGTGAATGGCCATCCTATGAGTATATATATTAAGAACTATGAAAAGCAATGGCGCTGCAATGTTAAAGACTGTTATAAAAGGATCGCTATCAGAAAAGGGACTTGGGTAATCCTGACGTTTAGCGCCCCGAACAATTCGCCCTCTATTTTTAAAAAAATGAACTATTTTTTCACTATGTAACTATATCCAAGTGTAAATGCTAATAAAAAAAGATTAAAAAAAATACTTACATTTACATGCGTATTTTTCACTTATAGCGGTCTTTGCTGTATATAGAACTGGAAATAAATGACGTATATTAACTCTAAATGTTTTCACATAAAGAATAATAAAGAACCAAAAAAAACTTACTTTTTTAGGAGTAGTTGGAAGCCACACAATCGAGGAAATGCACGAAAAGGTTGTCGCGTGCGTGCATATTTCTGAAACAAAATTCCCGCAGGTAGGATGAGAACAAAGGTCTGTTCGTCCCAAATTGGTATTTTAGCTTACGCTTTGCTCTCATCCACAGATTTTCAACATTATTGGTGTGTATATCCTCGTCATCCGGGTCAACAAAGTTGCCACTGTAGCTGCCATTTTTTAGAAGGACAGAATTCCACGTGGTAGAATTTGTCTCGTGTCACAAATGTCGCGTGACCAAATTGCGTGAGTCTAAATACAGCCTAAAAAAGTAATTAATTTTTTGGTTATTTATTATTCTTTATGTAATTGCAGAGTATATGTAACTATAAATGTCTTTTTTACATGAAGATGAATAAATAAAATGGATGTAACAAAACTTAATTTTTTAGGCTCTATTTAGTCTCACGCAAAGTTGCTATAAAAATTATGAACTACTGTACTTTGGTCATTTGTGACACGTGACAAATTCTGAACTACTTTTGCTTGACCGCGTGGAATTATGCCTATGTCCACTCTGTCGCATAGCATAAGCTAAAATACCAATTTGGGATGAGCACACCTTTGTTCTCATCCTACCTGCAGGAATTTTCTTTCAGAAATCTGCACGCACGCGACGACCTTTTCGTGCATTTCCTCGCTTGTGTGGCTTTTCGTGCATTTCCTCGCTTGTGTGGCTTCCAATTACTCCTAAAAATGTAAGTTTGTTTTCTTGTTATTTATTCTTCTTTACGGAAAAACATTTACAGTTAATATACGTCATTTATTTACAGTTCTATATACAGCAAAGACTGCTATACGTGAAAAATACTCATGTAAATGTAAGTATTTTTTTTAATCTTTTTTTATTAGCATTTACACTTGGATATAGTCACATAGTGAAAAAATAGTTCATTTTTTTAAAAATAGAGGGCGAATTGTTCGGGGCGCTAAACGTCAGGATTACCCTGTTAGGGCCTCCAATTTTCACTTTTTCTTTATGCAATAGTCTCCATGTTCAGACTTCACGGAGATAATTGTTCCAGTCGATTGCTGTTTTACTGGCGATTTCCAACTGCTCCTCACAAAATCGTACCGATGTCAATTCTTGACACCAACTATATATAAATCTGATCGCAGTGACCAAACTAATTCTGGATCCTTCAAACCAAGTCCTCTCCGTGAAGTCTGCACATGGAGACTATTGCATAAAGAAAAAGTGAAAATTGGAGGCCCTAACAGGGTTATTGAAATTGACGAAAGTCTTTTTTCAAGACGGAAGTGGATATTCGGTGGTGTTTGCAGGGAGACGGATGAATGTTTTGTGGTAGCCATTCAAGACAGATCCGCGTCCACTCTCATGCAAGCCATCAGAGACAATGTGCAGGAAGGATCTACGATTTACAGCGACTGCTGGAAAGGTTACAAAACCGAGGAATTAAAGGAGGCCGGATATGATCATCTTCAGGTCAATCACACCTATAATTTTGTGGACCCATCAACTGGAGTCCACACTCAAAATATAGAAAGGTTGTGGGGGCTACTAAAATGGCAGAACAAGAAGCACAGAGGTACAGCTAGACAACACTTGGATTCGTATTTAACGGAATTCATGTGGAGGCGATGCTTCAAAAATGACACTTTCACTGCTATTTTGGAACATATACGTGAATTCAGTCCACCACAGTGACTTTTATTTGTAAGTACAATTTATTTAATATACCTTTTTAGTTTTGTAATTTTGTTTCATAAACGGTATGGGGAAAATTATCGCAGTAGCTGAAAAACGAAATTGTTTATAGTTAAAATTTTGATATTTTTTTTCCTTTTTAAATACCATCCTCCCAAAAAATATGAATTTTTACCTGTTATTGTAGCTTTATTTCACGATTAGCCATTTTACGTTGTTCAGTATCGCAGCATTTGTGAAAGACAGTTACTTGTAGTAAATATTTGACATCAATTTTTCCTAAATATAATCAATTTGGATTCATTAAATACCATGAAAAAAAAAAGAATTATTTTTTTTACCTATTATTTTTTATTATTTGTTTGTCGATTACTTAAATATTGCTTATAATTAAATTTTTGAAACAATACAGGGAAAAATTGGTTGTAAAATCCGCCATTTTACCCTTTTTGCAGTATTTATGAAAGGCAGTTAATTGTGAGTAACGAATTTGGGTTTAGCTATTATTTATTTTGTTTGAATATTAAAATATTATTGAAAATACTGATTTTTGATTAAAATATAAATGAACATTATTGATTTTTAATTATTTATATTTACATTTTGATAATTATTTTACCGTAGCAAATTATTGTTAAATATCGTTAATAATTTTAGGTTTATCCCATTTTACATTTGATTACTTATTTTGTTTGAATATTGAAATATTATTGAAAATACTGATTTTTGATTAAAATATAAATGAACATATTGATTTTTAATTATTTATATTTTCGTAATTATTTTACCGTAGCAAATTTTTGTTAAATATCGTAAATAATTTTAGGTTTATCCCATTTTTCATATTTACATTTGTTTGAATATTGAAATATTATTTTACAGTAGCAAAATATTGTTAAATATCGCTAATAATTTTAGGTTTATCCCATTTTTCATATTTACATTTTCATAATTATTTTAATTAACATTTTAGTCAATTTTACTTATTATTCCATTTGTTTGTTTCAGGGTTTGGCCAACATGGTGGACATCTCCCTCTTCTTCTTTGATATGAAGTATGATATGACGTACTGCCCCGAAGGCATACTATTCTAATCTTGCGATCTTCACGGTGACTTCTCCACGTGATCTGCGGGCAAATTTTATCGATTAAGTTTGTTCGCAAATCACTAGGAGACGTTATCTTAAAGATCGTAAGATTAGAATAGGCGGGGCAAAAGAGAACCATGAGATGAAAACAGGAACTGCTCTTTGTCTCATGTTAAAAAGTGAGTTTGTAGGTAACGTACTTTTCAAGGTTTACATATATTTCATGCATTAATATATGTTTATTTTGGATATTTAAATATGTAAGTTAATACTGCGTAAGAGAATGCATAATTAAATAACTGTATTGGTTTTTGTGTGAGCAAATATTTAAATATTATAATTAAACTAGTTTAAGTAATAATAACTGATGAGTTCGTAGCAATGGCGTGTCTTCAATAGATGCCATGGGTATACGCATGTCTTGTCAAAATTAATTTACCTGTAGTAATTTATCGAATAAATTATAATCTTTTAAAAAAATAAATCTAAAGTGTTCGAAGAATTCACAAAGTTAGAATTATTATGACCGGACGATTACATTACAGCAACGCCATTAGCAAACGTTATGTTTAAAAAATAAAAGAATAGATGCATTAATAAAGAATAGGGAGATGGAGAACTAGTATGGAGAGTAAAAAGAGTTTAAATGTATATAGAAGTAAACGGAACATTAGGTGCGAGTTAATTTATGATAATAGCAAGGAAAGTAGTTTATTATTTAAGGCTCGAACGGGATTTTTAGCAACAAGAGAATATACATGTAAATAGGAAAATATGTGTGATTTAGTCTGCAAATTGTGTAAGGAAGGAATAGAAAATATTAGGCATCTGTTAATTGAATGTAAATGCTTGAAAGCAGTAAGGGTACAAATAATGACGTTATGGGGAAATAAATGTGAACAAAGTGATTATGCAGAAAGTAGGTTTTTGGTTTTTATGCTGGGTGTGGGAAAAGATAAGGGGGATTTAGACATAAAGGCCATAGAGCTGACAAAGATTATGTTGTGGAAATGGGATGGAGCAGATTATGGGAAAACTTAGGGTGGGGAATGGAAAGGTAAGGTAAAGTGGCTAACAGGTTTCTCTGAGCATAGTTGCTGAGAGATTCCTGACTGTTTAAGGAGAAGTCACAGTGCATCACATCACATAAAAAATGAGTTTTTAATTTCAAGTCAATTTTAAGAAAATATGAATACGATATAAATAAAAGATTTGAATTAAATAAACAATATCGAAATTTGCTCTTGTTTAGTAATTTTTTTATTCCCCAAATATTTTATTTATATCGTATTCATAATAATTTTTAAAAATTAACTTGAATTCAAAAAACTCATTTTAAATAAGTTTGCCAATCTTTAAAAAAGTAACAATCGTTAAGTTTTAGAATAATTATGGGCAAACGATTACGTCACAACAACTGTAATCCCAAAGTATCCTCAAAACTGAGAGATGGTAATTAATATTTCCAGTGTTGTATTTTTATTATTGTTATATATAGAGAGAGCAATTTTTATTTAGTGGATAAAAATAGAGTAAAATTTATAGAGAGTTAAAATGTATATAAAGTGAAAGAAAGAGTGATATTTAAATTAAAAAAATACAGTCTAAAAATTGGTAGAGATAAGGCTTTAAACTTTTAGTTAAAAGATAGCTGATATCCCAAAAGTGAAAGGAATGCAGCTGATACAAATTGTAATATTGAAAGCTTTTAACGAATTACAATAACTATTGTGTTAATAAAATTAAACAAATAAAAGAATGTGCTTTGTATTAAAATAGATTAATTGAATAAAAGTAATTGATCAAATTAAATCCGGATTTCACAGCCAAAAAATTACATGTAAAAACTATACTCCAGAAGAGAAGAGATGCAAATGTGACTAAGAACGAAGGGGGGGGGGGTATAAAAGAGCATGCAGGAGATTCTCAGGGTCTTTTTTCTTTTGTGCAGTTCTTCTGCTGCTGGGTTTTCGACATCTCAGTGTAGTGTGTTCTCTGGGTTACTGCTGGGCAGATTGCTGTTCCCAGTACTTTCCCTGCAGAAAGTGTCAGTGGACTTTGATCCCAGGATCCTGGCACCTGGAGGTAATTCAGCCAATTAGAACTGAAACAGATCACAACAATCTTATATATGTTATAAATGTCCTAAAGGGCTCTTTAAGGGTATGAGCTCAAGATCAGGAAAAAATATAATGAACTTATTTAGTGTATAATATAGATTTTGGTTGTGAATATTATTATTCATGTTGATTATTGTTATATTTTGTCAAATTATTTCACATATCAGGATATTCATGGTTTGTAAATTTTCCTCTGTAAATGAGCTGCAGATTGGCAATCAGGGCAAGGTTTTACTGTCTATTCAATTTCATCATTTATTTTAGGCTATCACCCATATGAATGTGTGACCACCATCATCTGTACTACTTCAGGATGTCCATTATGTAACAAACAACTTTAATGCTTTTTTGTTACTTTGCTGATATGAGTACTTGATTAATCATCAGAATACAGCCATTACAGATTGATAAATGAATGAACATTCCAAATTGCCATAGCAACAAAACTTGGTCAACATTTTGGATTGGATTTTTTAGCTTCGTTTATCTCCAGTCTCTGTCCATTTAGTGGCTTTAGAAATATTTAGATATTTACTGCATCCAACATGTGTACTTATGATTATGATCCATATGTTCATATATGTTTTGATTTAATTTTTTTATGCCAAATATTATAGCCAGAGTTTGCTTAACTAATTGACTAATTTTTTCAATGATAAAGTTGGGTAGACATGTGATTGGACATTCGCCGTCACCATATTTGTGCAAAATAACATCTCCAATTCCAAATGTATATAGTAATTGTCACCTCCAGAGAACTATGATAATGCACTAAGAGTTACTCTGATGTCAATGAATCATTGGCTTTCTGGATTACTATTTTGTGCTCATCAGTTCATTTCCTGTGTTTACCTTTATGCAATAATTCATACAGCAGTCTTAATGCATGTGATTTCCCTGTTAAATCTTTCCTAGAAATTCAACAGTTCCAGAAAAGCTTGTACATTTTTTACATACATTGGACTGATGACTTTTTTATGGCTTTCACTGTCTCAGAGTGGGAGGGGGGGTATTTTCCATCCTTATTTATCATATGTCCAACAAATTTTATTTCCAAAATTGTCCAAGTGCACTTGACAGCATTTAATCTAGCTCCCATTTTATTTAGCATCGAGTACACTTCCATAACTCATTTTTCAGCCCTTCTTTCAACTAGGCAGTAAGTACTATACTGTCTAAATAAGAAATAACTTCCTTTATATTTTGTAATAACATACCCACCTTATTTGAAAGTTGTTTGGTGCCATTTATTTCATAAGGTAATTTATTGGGTAATTCCGGAAAGCCGACCACCTGTTTTATTTTAAATTATCCATTTTCAGGGGTTCAGGGACTTCCAACACATGGTATAAACTATATGGCTGAATCTTAAGTTATCGTATTCAATATTCACATTTTTTTATTTATTAAAATGATAAACAGAAAAGTCCAAATTGTTGTAATTTAAAACTTTTTTAATTTAAATGCAGTAAAGAATATAAAACATGATTAAGCAAACAATGTTTTGTAGCCATCTGACCATGTTCCTTTCTGACTAAATAGGCCCTTAGAACACATGACACTGCTATTGCATCTCTGTTTGCACATAAAGTGTAATATCAGGTCTTTATCACATACTTCTCAGGTGGGCATTATCCTACAATTTTGCAAATAATTCACTGCATTTTGTTCTGTCAATGATAGATTCCAAATTTTTATTATATTTCCAAAAATGATATGGCAAAATAGAAATGTTAAAAAAATCACATTTACAAATATCAACAAAAAAAATTAACATTAATTTTAACCATGTGTTATCTGTTCACCTCATGTTAACATTTGGGCATTATGTTATGAAAGGAATTTATTTAAAAATGTATTCACATTTTTTAAAATTAATATTTAAATTTACAATACATTTATTAATATTTTTTAAAGATAACATAAATACACATGTTTGAGAAATAAATGTTAAGACTTGGTTGAAATTAATGTTATTTTTTGGTTGACATTCATTAACATTTTTGCCTTATCATTTTTGAAAATAGGATTACAATTTGAAATCTTTTGTTGACAGAACAGGATGCAGTGGACTATGTTCATGATTGCAGCATAGTGCCTATCTGAAAAGTATGTGATATGGGGCCAATATTACATTTTATGTGCAGAGGTGCAATGGTAGGGCCATGGTTAGAAGGCTCCAAAACATTGTTTGTTTGCTTAATCATGTTTTATTTCCTTTACTGCTTTTACATTAAAATAAAATTTAATTACAACCTTTTGGACCTAAATGTTTCTTTATCATTTTAATAAATAAAAAAAAAACATAAATATTGAATATGATAACTTAGGGTCAGCCACATTGTTTATATTATGTGTTGGAAGTTCCTGAGGTTCTGCAAATGGTTAATTTAAAATAAAATGGGTAGCAAGCTTTTTCATAAACAAACTACATAAGCACCATTTATTGCATTTAAACAGACCAACATGGGTACATAATAACAACAATTATGCATTTTTTTGTAACTGGTATTTGGTGGAATGTGGACTTTAAATCGATCATTGCAAAGAATGAGGCTTTCTGTAAAGATGCTAACACTTTCTGTACACTTAGCATGGGTTAAGCAAGTTTATTTATATATTTATTTGCAGTAACTTGATAGTCTTCAGAAAATTCTAATATTACCTACCATCCAGTGTTATGATTACAATCACAGGAGTGGCCCGTGACAAGTCTTCCACAGGTGATAAATTTTTTTAACCATATTTTCTATTGTGTTCTCTATTTTTGACTTCAGAGCATACACACTGCAGATTGCTCATGTTTAGCTAATTCCATGTCTCCTGGACACATTTTTAATTTAGCTATTTCATGTTTAAACAGCTGTGGAAATGTAGTTCTAACTTCTGTTTTTAATTTGTCTTTCTTAATTATTTTAAAACAGATTTCTAATGGGCAGAACTAGTTTTGGCCAAAACAGTGGAGTAATGTCTTGTATTTATAATAAGCAGATGTAAGACTTACTTTTTGATTTACTTTCACTGGAACAAAAACTTTTCCACAAATTTCTATTCTGTTTTTATTTTCATCTGTTGCCATTACATTGGCCTGACCTATTTTCACTTTCTCCTTAGATTTCACATTAACTTTTATTTCTTACTTTCAAAGATAGAATCAATCCAGCACCATTGTCAACCTCCATATTGACATTAATTTCATATATGGTTACATTCAGCATAATTCAGCCATTATTTGAGTCATTCCATATCTTTATTCCAGTGCATTTTGAACTTTCACATAAACTGGATTGGTGGAATTTATCTAAACAAGATGACATTTAATTTGACAAGACAATCATTTGGCTTTAACACAGATGAAAAATTTGTTAACTCAAAAAACCATTCATATGATGACACCCAGGATTTCTTCAGCATTTGGCAATGTAAAAAATGAAATACAGAAGTTAAAAACTACTAACAGCACAAAGATGAAAATTTATAAATATTGGAAGTGTAATTAGTATACAGATGAATATTATGAAAATGGTGAGAAAAAGTCACATAGGAGGTTTAGGCTTTAAAAGTAGGAGGTATTAGTAAGCAAGTTCAGAAGAACAGTGTAATTTCCATCATATACAGAAATGGCAAACATCAAAAACTGAATGATAATGAAAAAAAGTGGAACATCCACACAAAAAAGGATTTTTGATTATTCAAACCACCTAACTCGAATGTTAGAACATTTTTCACTTGATGAATGAATTTGAGACTTTTAATAACTTTTTTTTAAAAAAAAAAAAATGTGGAAAATCATTGTCATGTCAAGAGATTCCGGGAAAAGAAAATATCCAATACAAATACATTAAATGATTTTAGAGTATAACTGATTAAAAAAATTAAATTTGATGAAGATTTTTTTTTGGAAATGCCACATTGAAAATAAAATGATGGTGCTTAAAAAAAAGATTGACTGTGTTACAGCAAAATTATGAATTGCAATGGCAACAGCAATGAGATGAACATCTGTATCAACGATAAAGACAGAGAAAAAAAATAGAGCCTTTACTCACAGCAATAATTACAGAAAACCACTTTAATGTGAAGAAAATAGTTAAAAAAAACTAAGACACTCATTTAGTGATTTTCGTAGGTAAACTATACATTAAAACATAATTTATAACAGACTAAATAACTGCTAGAGTCCAAATTTCTGGATGAGTTCCATAAATGAAAAGCGAAGATCACTGTGAGCTTAATTTTTTGAAAAGCTCCATAAATGAAAATAATTACCATTGATAGCTCAGTTGTTTTGAATATCATACTGTTCTAACATCTAATTGGCTTTTTCTCTAACTGTGAAAAAAAGATAATAACAAGAATAATAGTTAAGTGACTTAATGTTCTTTTTTGACAATGGTCTGTATACATGAGAATTTTTGAAACAATTGAGGAAAAAATCTATTTGATAAGAAAACTTAAAAAGATGACTAAGTAGTGGAGTAACTTTGAGTCGTATATTTAGAAGCAATATCTAAAATGATGCCTGGATAAAAGATATTTTAGGCTGAAATGTTCAAAATAAACCTAGATATTTTTTCAGCCAACTGAATCTCTAAATCTCTCACCCATCAAGCATTGACAATAACATATCTGATGATTTCTGCAAGTATAACTTTGAATATTCCATAATGCTATTGAATTCACATTGGTCAAACATACAACATTCTTAGAAATACATGAAGATACATTATCTGAATCAAGATGATCTCTCCCAATATTAAAAAATATATATAAATAATATTTCTGTCTCAATTAGATATAATTCTTGAGGCATAACTAGAGTTCATATATGAAAAAAAAATTAAGGATCTTCTTAAAATATATTTAGTGGAAGAAAAAATTAATTGCATCCTCATGCCAAAAAAAAAAAAACATATCCTTTGGCAGAACAATGGAAGATCGTGGTCAATAACCTATTTAGATTAGAAAATTAAGGTAAAAAAATACTGCAAATAAAAAATCCAATTTATGGAACATAGTGATCCAGGCAGCTCATTTAAAGGGCAAAATTATGAGAAAGCATTTGCACCACTATTAAGACTTGACTATTATTTTGGCATGAATTAAGCTATAATAAACTTATTTTTAGTAAATTAATATGCATTTATTTTCAAAATAAAATTAATATATCACTGATAATAATTAATTAGTACTTTATAGATAAAAATATATAATGTGGTCTTATGCATGAGGGTGTAAACAAAATGATAAAGAATAAATAAATTTTAGTTTAAAAAGCTACTATGTAAAACTGCCAAGATATCTGCCATCATCCTTAATTCTCAAAATATAACTTATGCCTATTTTTAATAATATACTTCAACAATTCACATTTGTTTTATATATATCAGTTAACAAAATGTGTTAATAAACAGCATTATATATAAATGTAATACAGCACTATAAAAAAAAAAAAGACTCAAATATTCAAAAGATGCCATATGCTTCTCTTAAACATCCAAAAAATGTCCTAACATGCTTTCAGGAAATAAAATGTCATGCAGAATTTGACCAATGAAAAAATATTAACTGTAGTTCCATCGACCAGCACTTATATACAGACAAAAAAAAGTGTAAAACAAATACATGTATTAATCTTTAAAAAAAAAAAATAGTAAGCAATCACGTTAATCGCTATTAACAGGTCTTTATTAATATCCACATCTTATTGACATAGTCTTTTAAATATAGCTATTGTAATAAATATTTTCCTCTTCAAAAATTACAAAAAATAAAATACAGTTAAGTAATTAAAGCATTATATTATCTTCCACCATGCTGTAGTTATCTATCTCTCAAGCAATGATAATAAACTTTTTAAAAAAATTCTTATTTATTTAAAAACACTGAAAATATTAAATATTATCGCTCACTTTGGGCCATTTCGTATTAGCCAGTTATTGTATAATTTAACAAAAAAAGAGAAGTGTTATCCGGGCTTCCTAAACCGGCAAATACCTACATGCCAGTTTTGAGGGTACTTTGCGATTAAAGTTGTTGTAATCATTCGTCCATAATTATTCTAAAACTTTACGATTATTTTTTTAAAGATTATCACATTATATAAGTAATAAATTATTTTTTTAATCGGGAAAAAAGTGATTATGAATAAGTAAATTGTGAATATATTTGGACGTATCACTTTAAGTTTAGCAAACGTTATATTTAAAAATGAGTTTTTGAATGAAAGTTAATTTGTTTTTAATTACATAATGAAAGTTAATTTAAAAATTTATTATGAATACGATATAAATAAACTATTTTGTGGATAAAAATATTAGTAAACAAGGGCAATTTTCGACGTTCAGTTTACTTAATTTAAATACTTTATCTATAACGTATTTACAATATTTTTTAAAATTAACTCATTTCATAAATATAACGTTTGCTAACGGCGCTGCTTGAACGTAATCGATCGGTCATAATAATTCTAGCTTTATAAATTATTCGAATACTTTAGACGTTTTTTTTAAGATAATTATTTAATCGATAAATTACTACAGGTAAATTAATTTTCATAAGAGTTGCGCATACCCACGGCATCCATTGCTACGAAGTCATCAGTTATTCGTAAACTAGTTTAATTATAAAACTTAAAATATTTGCTCGAAAAAAGCAATAGTTAATTCAATTAAGCATTCTCTTATGCAGTATTAACTTACATATTTAAATATCTAAAACAAGCAAATATTAATGTGTAAAATATATATAGACCTTTGAAAGTACGTTACCTATAAACCCACCTAAATACATGAGGAAAAAGGCAGTTCCTGTTTTCATCTCAAGTTTCTCGTTTGCACCGCCATCTGCTGGAATTATAAAACTTACAAACAAATAAACTAAATCCTGTATGGTTGTCACGATTGTATTTTAGTTGTATTTATAAATACTATTTCTATCATCTAATATTAAGTATTGAATGTCTTTTAGAAAAAAATAACTTTATTTAAATTTTCCAATTACATACAACTGTCAGTAATGTTGACATTAATTTTTACGACGTCTTAGCAAATGAAATATTACAGTTGCGCTGACATGAAAAGATGATTCATGCATTGAAGAAATAAAAAAATATTAATTTTTATTGTCCAATAAACGAACTGCTGTGCTTAAAATTAGCATTCTTGTGTACTACATAACATTTTTATTCACTCTACAAATTTTTGTATTAATATCATCTCCAAATAGCCGAAGAGTTTTTTTAACATTTAAATTATTTAAAAAGCTATACATTATAAATAAAAGTAACCATTAAGTATTTTACTTCTCCTGTTTTTAGAATTTCTTTTTATCCAATTTTTGTATATTTTTATTCAGGTCCACCGCTCCCGCTATTTTTTTTCTACATTTATTATTTTGGGAATATTTATATAGAACTTCACTAGTATAGAAAAATAAGCTATCAATCATTAGCAAATATCTACTTATTAAAGTTAGATGAATTTTAATTTGTGAATTTATTACCATAAACTGCAATAAAATAATGGTATGACTAAAATGCAATAAAGATGCATTATAAACTGATTATTGTATAAAAGTTGTGAGAATATGAATTTATGTTCCTACTCTTTCTAAAAAAATTATCAGAGAAAAAAATAATACAAGTTTACTTATCATTATATCTTCACATTGCTGATGCAGTCTGGTTAACTGTAATTTAATCGTAATTTTCACAATAACCAGCCTATGAAATGAGTCCACTGAGATTTTATTGAAGAACAAGTCTAAAATTTTTTTATAGATGCCTATTTAAGCACAAAAATTATTATATGTATCTAAATCTATGCAAAAATGATTTTTGCTATGAAGCAATTAAATTAAAAACCTTCAGTTTGAAGATTGAGATGGAAGAAGCCATTTTGCTTTTGTATGCAAAAATTTACTTCAGTGCTGTGAAATGTTCAAATACTGTATATAATTACATAAAGACATGATAATTAAGATATCTCTTTAATTCACTGCTGCATTCCATTTACTTTTAAAGTGAGCAGTCACTATATCATAACCTAAAGAAATGGGATAAGGGGAGGAGGAGAATGGGGGTGAGAGAAAAGGAAATGAGAGAGAGAGAAGAGAAAAAGAAAGGAGAGGAAATGAAGAAGAGGGAGAAAAATCAGAATGTGACAGAGGAGAGGAATGAAGAGATTAAAAAGAGAGAGAAGAGAAAAGAGAGAAAATGAGAAATAGAAGAGAGAAAAATAATCAAAATCATCAGAGACTCTTAACGACTAAACTCAATGGGGTTACAATAAATTTCAAGGATGAATGACACTAGAGACATACAATGAGATAGAAGCAAAATCTAATTATAATGCAATCATTATTATAACATGATAAATAATTTAAAATAAATGATAAGTACATTTTCACTCTTACTAAATAATCATATCATATTCTCTGAATAAAACAAATTTTATTTAAGGAATATTTCACTAATAGATTTATTTCCTTATCTCTTATTTCAACATAAATATTATCCTTGTCAATATTTCTCCATAACACAACTTGTCACAATTTAATTAAAGTAATCTACTTCAAGATGTAGTTTTTTTATGGTACAAATAATAAATAAGAAATACTTATTCCACAATTACCCTGTTCAATATTACACTATGCACAAATGGAAAGTGATACTTCACTAAAAGACTAACAACAGTAAATGATCTAAGGGGTCTTACTGTAACTCTTGTATAATGTGATTAGATATGACATTGCCGAATAAGTGACTGAATGGATAAATAAATGAGTGATATCCTAGCCAACTGTGGGAAGCAAGCACTACACTTGTAGTGACTGCTTTCTACTATAAGATAATAATCATTAAAAATATATGAAAAGGATATTTGCTTAAATATTTAATTGCATAATCAAAATATTCAAAATGTAAATTAATTATAGCCTATTACCCAGGACATCACTCAAGATAGAAAAAAGACAAGGGTGCTCTTTATGTCCTTCCATCTTCTCACACACAACCTTCATATGAAATTAAATGCAAATGGACCTTAACTAAATGTAACAAGATAGTTTGCAGTCTGGAATATGAATAATCTCCCAAATTATCAAGCAGTCTTTATTTTATCTTACATAATCTTCTGTCTTAGAAGATGACATAGTTTTGAACAATTCTTAAAATAAAATATCACAGTGACTATCTGTAAAGACATGATTATCTGTTAATATCATTTAATCCAGGAATCACAATTATATGCATGGCTTTAGTGTATTTCTATAAGCATGAAAATATTCTGTATAACTTTAATTTAATGTAAATAAAAAATGTTGTTGTGAACTGAAGACAATAGCATATGAAAAAATATAAACAGAAACAAAAATTATTTAAACAAATAATAAATTGATTTATTAACAATTATAACAATATAAGCA
>JAQFVV010005224.1:0-28747 GCA_028023455.1 Epiperipatus broadwayi | reverse complement strand
TATATGCCTTGAAAACCCTTTAAAACAGCACAAAAGAACAACTGCATAAGAAAAACCTTTCCATTATGATTTGTGTGTATTCAAAACTGCACAGACATCAATAGCTTAAAGAGGCATAAAAGTACACACTGTAGAAAAACACTTTGCAGGTTATGTGCATTCAAAACTGCAAACATGAGTAGTTTAAAGTGGCATAAAAGAATACATAGAGACGAAAAACCTTTTGAATGTAGTTTGTGTGCATACAAAACTGCAAGGAGTAGCCGTTTAAGAGAGCATGAAAGAACACATACTGGAGAAAAGCCATTTGAGTGTAGTTTGTGTACTTTCAAAACTGCACAAAAGGGTCACTTAACCCACCATGAAAGAACACATACAGGAGAAAAGCCGTTTGAATGTAGTTTGTGTGCTTTCAAAACTGCAGACACTAGCAATTTAAAACAGCACGAAAGAACACATACAGGAGAAAAGCCGTTTGAATGTCATTTGTGTGTTTTCAAAACTACACGAAAGGAACATTTAAAACAGCATGAAAGAACACATACAGGAGAAAAGCCCTTCGAATGTAGTTTGTGTGCTTTTAAAACTGCACAAAAGGGTCACTTAAAACAGCATGAAAGAACACATACAGGAGAAAAGCCGTTTGAATGTAGTTTGTGTGCATACAAAACTGCAGACACGGGTAGTTTAAAGAACCATAAAAGAGTTCATACAGGTACAAAACCTTTTGAATGTAGTTTGTGTGCATTCAAAACTGCATGGAGTAGCAGTTTAAGAGAGCATGAACGAACACATACACGAGAAAAGGCGTTAGAATGTAGTTTTTGTGCTTTCAAAACTGCACAAAAGTGTCACTTAAAACGGCATGAAAGAACACATAGAGAAGAAACGCCTTTTGAGTGTAGTACATGTCCATTCAAAACAGTAGAAAGGATATGGTTAGGAGAGCATAAAAGTAAACATACAGGAGAAAAAACATTTCAATGTAATTTGTGCGAATTTAAGACTGCAGCTAAGAGAACTTTATCAGTTTATGCTTGTCGAATGTGTGATTACAAATCAATTGTTAAAAGTCATTGGGAAATTCATGAAAATAAACATTTTACTAAACAGGAGATTGTAAACCTTGTTGTTTTACTATCTTGAGATGTGTAATTTTTTCTTACCTTCAGTTAAGAGATGTAATTAATTGCAGTTTTAAAAATATTGTCCATTATAGCAATGATTCATTATTCTGTTATTTCAGAAACATTTTAATAAATTCCTATATTGTGGCCAAGTGATTTCACACTTGCTCCCATTGCTTATCTTACCTTAAGAATTTTACATAGTTAATCGATTTTTTTTAAAAAATAGTTAACTAATGAATAAAATAACTAATAATTTTGTTATATATAACACTTTAATACAGCTTAAGTGCAAAGTAGACATGTCTATGTAGTTATTACAGGTATAATAATTTATATTTCTCAGAAGGGATATTGGTTATTAAAATAATAGTATTGTCTTATTAGTTGTGCCAAGAGATAATATTTTTAATAGGATTACAACTAAGCTTATATGATGAAATAGAGTAGGGAATGTTAAAATTAATTTAACATCAGCTTTTGTAAATTTGTAGAATAAGTAGAATAAAAGTTAAAATATTAGTTTATTATAGGTCAACTTTAAAGTCTGTAAAGTAATTTAAATATTAAATATTTTTATTTGACAATTACTATAAGTTATAATTAGCTATTTAAAAAGTTAATTAACAAATTAGGTTAGAGTTTAGAATGTTATTTCCTTTCAGTCATGTATGTAATTGCTTGCATGGGTGTATGGAAAGTGTTTTATAATAAATTAAGTAGTTTTAAAACTTGAGTTATACAAACTTATAAAAATAAACAATGAACAAATAATTATACTATTAGTTAAAGTAGTTTAATGAATAAAATAGTGATTAATTTAAATTTTTGTGAATAAATATCTTAGGATGGTTCAATCAGTGATGAATAGGTAATGTGCTTTTTATGTAATATGTTTTTATGCAGGAAAACTGTATTAACTTTCTTCTTAATTAAGTTCATTCACTCACATGTCGTTTTGACATATCTATACTAAAATGATGTCATCTATTGATGGACATGTCTTATAATATTCTTCTATTTCTCTTGGCTGAATCTTTGGCACAAGTCATCTGTAAAGTATTAATTTTTTAATTTTTTTTTTATTATTTTTCATTTGTAAAAGTATTTAACTTAAATTTTGTTATTCTTCAATCTACAATAAACTCCAAGTAGTTTCGGGTATTCCCACTTTTTGGTAACTGAATTACAATTAAGTTTTTTTAATTATAAAAATGCTTCAAGGGAGTTTTATCATTATTACTAACTATTTTGATAAAATTAACTATGGAATAAGTTTTAACAATAAGCAGTTGTAATGCTTAGTTCATTTATAAATAGGAAAAGTTTTAAAAGAAGGAAATTTAAAATGCATAAACTATTAAGTTGTATATTTAAATTTTACAAAAACAAAAATGCATTATAAATAAGACATTTATTTTATATAGTACTATATTTTTATAAACTGTAATATTAATAAACCAATAAGTTTAATGCAAATGCGCTTTGTAGATTTAACTATATAAATGAATACTCTCACTTTCCAAACACAAGATAAAGTCTTTGTGAAAAGATAGAATGAATCCATTTATGTTTTTGACCTGAATGTGTATGTATGGCCATATCATAAGTATTTGGAAATGAGTGTGAAGATGTTTATCGATCACTTTAAATTACTTTTTACTAAATTTCTAGAATTTATGATACATCATTATTAAATTACACATATGTAAATAAGACATTAATTTTATATAGTGCTATGTTTTTATAAAATGCAAATGCGCTTTTATATTTAACTATATAAATGAATACTCCCACTTTCCAAACATAAAGTCTTTGTGAAAAGGTAGAAGAAATCCATCTATCTTTTTGACCCAAATGTTTATGTATGGACAAATCTTAAGTATTTGTAAATGACGATGTGAAGATGTTAATTGATAACTTTAAATTACTTTTTACTATGCTGAATGAATGACGCTTGTGAAATTTCTAGAATTTATAATACATCATTCTTATTAAATTAAACATCCAAATAAGACATTTATTTTATATAGCACTATGTTGCATTATATTATCTCGCCTGTTTTATCACTGACATGAATTTCCACTGAAATTGTTTAAATAGTGTCTTAAAATGCCTGAATAATTACCTGCTCTATCAATATTCTTCGTATTTGAAACATATGCTTGAGGAATGAATAATTTTAGAAATGTTTTACTATGTTAGAAATCTTCAATTAATGATTTTGGAGAAATGTAGTTCACTAATTGAAGGATATATGAAAATATTAATGTTTAAATCTATTCTATAAAGTTAGTAGCAGTTATTCTAAAGATGTTTTGATATGCTGAATGATTAGTTACAAACAAAATTGCTTTATGAATTTAATATAAAATATATTGAATAACAACCTGGAAACATCTTATTATTTTATGTAGTCAATTTGAAAATGCTTAAATATATGTTTAAGGAAAATGAAAGGAATAAAAAAAATGAAGTCATATAATTATGTAAATAAAACTATGGGATCCCAAAGAAGTGTTTTATCAGCTGAATAAGTTATTTTCTTTGTCATTTCCATAGTCACCAGCTCATTATTGTCTTATGTTTATTTACATTATTGTTGATATTTGAAAATGTTTTAGAATTAAGAACTAACTTAGACATAAGAACTTTATACACCTCATTCAGAAATCTTTTGCCATGTTTTAACAGTAAATGTTTTTGACTACAGTCTTCGTGGAACATTTGCCCATTGAATTAATATATGTGTTTAACAGATGGCTCAGTGCGAAGAAAGCTCATTTATGAACTAGGGTTTTGTTTTTTTCATTTTGTAAAAGAAAAGAAAAAAATTTTATGCAGTATTTTCTATGGAAATTTGTTACATTTAACGTAATAAATGTTTAGTATTATATGGGTGCTAGGTAATTAATTTATATTAGTTTTATTAGAATGTGCAGATATTTTACGCATTCTCAGATATTTTATTATGCAATTGGTAGGTGCTTGGTAAGCTAGTATATTTATTTATTCTGAGTCAGTGGAGATTTTCACTCTCAGTAATAGTTACTTCAAATGTATGGTATTCTATTCAGTGATATGCTAAAGCAATTATCAGAAGATTTTCCATTATATTTTACCATAAATGCAATAATAATTATAACTGCTAGTATTTTTTTTTATGAATTGAGAATTATTATTCATGTTCACTAGTTACCATAATTTTAATATTTAATATTCCACACACATGTGAATTGTAACTTTGGGCCAAAAATTTCATATGCTATTAAATTTTCTTTATTAATTTTTCAGTCAGTTGACTTAAATTATGAATGTTGGTTCAGACATTACTTATTGTTAGTATGATTAAAATTTTGAATATGACTTTAGTTAGTTATAGTGATGTTTATAACTTGTCATTGTTAGTTATAGTATTGCTTGGCCCCATAATATAAGACCCTACTGATATTTATTATTATGCTTGATTGAGTGGATAAGTTCCCCATCTTTATTATATTCTGTTCCATGAGGTGATATTGCTTATTTCCAGTGATTATTATCATATATTTAGAAGGTACCTGTTCTTGGTGGGTCTTTCCATATTTTCCTGATGTGCTGTGACACAGTCCAGGTATCCTCTTTTCTGCCTTAGAAATACTTATTTTGAAAGCTACTACAGTTTTTCTATGTTATTCAGCTCTTCAGAGCATTTTGTTGGCCTATCACTCATGATGTATTTAAAGCTAGTTTTCCAACATGGTAGGTGAGATTGTGTTTTGGATATGTAATGACAAGATAAGTTGGTTTGAATGACTTGCACTGAGTTATTTTAGTGCTTAAAGGTACAATAATGTCTGCATTGTACTGTCATATTATTATCCACAAACCAACCATTAGTAATTTAGATGTTTAAATTGTAGACATGGCCAGTTAGTGCAATCCACACATGCTATATAATCAATGTATTCACCCAGAATTTTTGCTGATGGATGTGGAAGTCTTTTAAAATTTATACTTTAGTAATTTATATTATGTGGACAGTAACTTCTTATGTTTATGTGTGCAAATAACTTCTAATGAGCGGCCCATACATTTTACTCATTTAGTCATTTATTAGCTTACAGTTCTAAACAACGAATATAATTACAATTTGAGATTTATTCTGGATATGTCAGCCATTGCTTAAATGGGTTTGGCTTATTATATAAAGTACTTGCCGATTAGTTTATTAATTCTGGTTACTAATTTTATAATGTTATTGTAAAATAAATAAAGTGAAATTATATTTTATTGAGCTAATACTAATTCAGTATGAGGCATATAAATTTAGGATTCTCTAGAGTATTTTTAGGGATTATTTATTTGAAAGAAGTTGTATAAAACTTAGCCATTGTTCACTCTCTATTTTTAATAAATTGTTAAATAGGGTGATTTATGTAAATTCAATTATTCCCCAAAAGAAATCTGGATAGTTATTTCTAAGCACAAAAGAGTTATTCAAATACGTCAAAAGACCTAATTGTAACAGTGCTATCTTGATAATATTTTCTTATATAAATATTTGTTTGTTGCTTATATTGTCATAATTGTTAATAAACCAATTTATTATTTCCTTAAATAAAGTTAGTTTCTGTTTATATTTTTTTTGTATATGCTATTGTCTTGGGTTCACAACATTTATTATTTACATTAAATTAAAGTTATACAGAATATTTTCATACTTATAGAAATACACCAAAGCCATGCATATAATTGTGATTTCTGGATTAAATCATATTAACAGATAATCATGTATTTACAGATACTCACTGATATTTTATTTTAAAAATTGTTCAAAACTATGTCATCTTTTAAGATAGAAGATAAAATAATGACTGCTTGATATTTTGGGATTTATGATATTCCAGGCTGCAAACTATCTTGTTACATTTAGTTAAGGTCCATTTGCATTTAATTTCATATGAAGGATGTATGTGAGAAGGTGGAGGACATAAAAAGCACATTTGTCTTTGTTCTATCTTGAGTGATGTCCTGGGTAATAGGCTATAATTAATTTAAATTTTGAATATTTTGATTATGCAATTAAATATTTAAGCAAATATCCTTTTCATATATTTTTTAATGAATATTATCTTATAGTAGAAAGCAGACACTACAAGTGTAGTGCTTGCCTCCCACAGTTGGCTAGGATATCACTCATTTATTTATCCATTCAGTCCCTTATTAGGCAATATCATATCTTATCACATTTTACAGGAGTTATAGTAAGACTCCCGAGAACATTTACTGTTAGTCTTTTAGTGAAGTATCCCTTTCCATTTGTGCATAGCATAATATTGAACATTGTCATTGTAGAATAAGTATTTCTTATTATTTGTACTATAAAAAAACTACATCTTAAAGTAGATTACTTTAATTAAATTGTGACAAGTTGTGATATAGAGAAATAATGAAAAGTATAATATTTATGTTGAAATAAGAGATAAGTAAATCTATTAGTGAAATATTCCTTAAATAAAATTTGTTTTATTCAGAGAATATGATATGATGGGAGGCTGATTCTAATAACTATTTAGTAAGAGGAGTGAAAATGTAACTATCATTTATATTAAATTATTTGTCATGTTATAATAATGTCCTGCATTATAATTACATTTTGCTTCTATCTTATTGTATGTCTCTGTAGTATCATTCATCCTTGACATTTATTGTAATCCCACTGCATTTAGTCATGAAGAGTCATCAATTTTTCTCTTTTCTATTTCTCATTTCCTCTACTCTCTGTTGTTCTCTTCTCTCTTTATCTCTTCATTCATTTCCTCTGTCACATTCTGATTTTTCTCTCTCTTCTTCATTTCCTTTCTTCTCTTTTTCTTTTTCTCTTCTCTCTCTGTCTCATTCTTTTCTCATTTCCTTTTCTCTCAACCTCATTCTCCTCCTCGCCCTCTCCCATTTGTTTAGGTTATAATATAGGGACTGCTCACTTTAAAATAAGGGTAATGCAGCAGTGGATTAAAGACATATCTTAATTATTATATCATTATGTAATTACATATTTGAACATTTCATAGCACTGAAGTAAATTTTTGCCTACAAGAGCAAAATGGCTTCTTTCCTTTCAATCCAATGAAACATTCTTCAAACTGAAGGTTTTAATTTAATTGCTTCATAGCAAAAATCATTTTTGCATAGATTTAGATACATATAATAATTTTTGTGCTTAAATAGAAAAGGCTGCTATTAAAGAATTTTAGACTTATTAATCAATCAAATCTCAATGGGCTCATTTCAGAGGCTGGTTATTGTGGAAATTATGATTAAATTACAGTTAGCCAGACAGCATCAGTAATGTGAAGTAAGTAAAATTGTAAACAAAAGCAAAACTCCATACAGTAGTGCCACCCTGTGCTAACCAGAGTAATCAATAGATGCCAGAAGGCTTGTGCATAAAATCCCTATCTAGTCCCTACTCATCCAATATCCCCAGACTAGTTTCTGGCTTGTGGCCATCATCAGTGAGGAGCCTTGGATCTGAGAGCACTGCACCAAGATCTTAGGATCTAATGCAACCCTCCAGCAGCCACCTTTTAACTCTACTTTACTACAAAACTATGAGAATGAAATTGAAAACACAAAAATATTTTCAATTTAAGCTCAATAGCTTATATAGTCAAATGGGTCTGAACTCAATTCAGCACCCATAGATTTTGGTGTCTTTGGCTCTTAAACAACCATAGCCACCATTATTCTATTAGGCAGGATTGATGTTAACCTCTAAACATCACATGATCACCATTTCATACTAGCACAATTGTAAACAAAAGCAAAACTCCATACAGTAGTGCCACCCTGTGCTAACCACAGTAATCAATAGATGCCAGAAGGCTTGTGCATAAAATCCCTATCTAGTGCCTACTCATCCAATATCCCCACAGGGTGGCACTACTGTATGGAGTTTTGCTTTTGTTTACAACAATTGTGCTAGTATGAAATGGTGATCATGTGATGTTTAGTGGTTTAACACCAATCCTGCCTAATAGGATAATGGTGGCTATGGTTGTTTAAGAGCCAAAGACACCAAAATCTATGGGTGCTGAATTGAGTTCAGACCCATATGACTATATAAGCTATTGAGCTTAAATTGAAAATATTTTTGTGTTTTCAATTTCATTCTCATAGTTTCGTAGTAAAGTAGAGTTAAAAGGTGGCTGCTGGAGGGTTGCATTAGATCCTAAGATCTAGGTGCAGTGCTCTCAGATCCAAGGCTCCTCACTGATGATGGCCACAAGCCAGGAACTAGTCTGGGGATATTGGAGGAGTAGGCACTAGATAGGGATTTTATGCACAAGCCTTCTGGCATCTATTGATTACTCTGGTTAGCACAGGGTGGCACTACTGTATGGAGTTTTGCTTTTGTTTACAACAATTGTGCTAGTATGAAATGGTGATCATGTGATGTTTAATGGTTTAAGTAAAATTGTATTATTTTTTTCTGATAATTTTTTAGAAAGAATAAGATACATAAATTTATATACCCACAACTTTTATACAATAATCAGTTTATAATGCATCTTTATTGCATTTTAGTCATATGACTATTTTATTGCAGTTTATGGTAATAAATTCACAAATTAAAATTCATCTAACTTTAATAAGTAGATATTTGCTAATGATTGATAGCTTATTTTTCTATACTAGTGAAGTTCTATATAAGTATTACCAAAATAATAAAGATAAATTATGTTTAAAAAAATTTCATGTTTGTTGTAAGAAAGAACTGCACACTTGGGTTATAATGGTTATTGAAAATAAAGATGAATGTATTTTAAATCCTACTTTTATAAGCAGAACTTTATAATTTCTACTACTGAATATTCATTTATAACTCTGGATATATATGGTTTAATAATCTAATGCCAATATATATTTGATAACTGTAAGCTTTAAATTCATATATAGATGATTGATTTAAATATATTAAAAGTAAAGATTTCAATTTATTGATGTATATCTGTTTTGCAAAATTGAATACTACTGAAAAAAAATTTAATGAGAAATATTGCTTGAGGATAATTTTTTTTTTATTAACACTAAATATTTTGATATGAATATTGTAAAATACTGCCAAATGTCAAATTTAAAGATTTTTATAAAGAAAATATTGTATTTAATTAATATTAGAAATAATATCAACTTTTTTCCCTATTGGAAAATATTCACTAAATATCTAATTATATACCGAATGTTCTGATGAAAAGATAATTGGTTTTGCCTTTAAAGTGCCTGTAATACTATCTCTGAATTAGGGCATGTGGTATGTAGAAATATTGCTTTCTTCACCATAAAAATTTTAATGTACTAATATCTCTAGATCCATTTATAACATGTGAGACCTAATTCACTATTGTCTTCTGAAGACTACTGATAGAAGATACCTGTATTTTAATTACTATTTAACTTCAACCATTTATAATTTATTTAACATAACTTTTTTTTTACTGTTTTGCATATTTATTCATAATTATTTGACTCCAAAACGTTTTTTAACAGAGTGTTTTATGTGTGAAGACAAATATTTAAATTCAAATCTCAATACTTCTCAACATTATAATCAATTTATTTATATATACCTCAATATTTTTTGTAATCTATCTTTGGCATAGATATAAATGGATACTCAAACAGACAAATAATTTTTTCCTGCCTAAATATAAAAATCATTTCATCATTAAATTGTCTTGTCACATGTTCTTAAATACACATTTTAATTTGTCTGCAATGTATATATGATTAAATGAAGCTTATTTACATTTCATAATAAAAACGCTTATGTTAACACACCTTTGCACACACACCTTTGCACAGCATACATATAACGGCATCTATTCTACTACAGTGGTATAATTTTATTTGGACATAGTAGCTAACTTTTTTAAAAAACCTATCATTTCATTATGTAAACCATTTTATCTGTCAATAAGGATATCTTTTATGTTTATTCTTCCTTGAGTCTAAAGTGCCTGTGAGATCCCATTTCAAAAGTTTATATTTCAACTGAATTTGTGCAGAAACAGTAAATTTTATACTTACAGGTCTTGTGCTTTCTGCCATCTTTTTAGATTTCAAAAGATGTATGTATTATTTTTCTGTAATGAAAGATCGATTTTTTTATGAATTTTGTTGTAAAATACATTTTCTAATTTTTTCTTTTTCTCATTTTTTTAGATTTAGTAAATGGAAAATAATTTCTATGGCAATAATGGAGTCTTTCACCAGCAGATTTAATTTGGATTCTGAGTCTGATCTGGATATGGAATTCTCCATTGATGATGCCTGTATTTCTGAGGCTTCTCCTAGAAACTCATCAGATGGTGATAGAGCCAATGCCAGAGCCTTCATCTTGACCTGATTCAAATTCATTTCTTGGTAACATTAATGAACCACATGTGGTAATCAGAACATTTACTAAGTCTCCAGGGCTAAATTTTCCTATTACCCATGAGTAGTCAATTTCTGATTTTTTTAAGTTTATTTTTGATAGGATATTCTATGACCATATATGTTCTGAAAGCAATAGGTGTGCTTCAGAATGGAAAGCAGTACTAAAGTGGGTCAATCTGTCACCCACTGAGTTGAATGCATTTTTAGGCATGGTAATTCATGATTGTATTGTGCCATGTGTGCCAAAGTTCAAATTTATTTGGTCTAAAAATGAATTTCTGCATCAATGGTACTTGCTAAAGTTATGACTCAAGGCTGATTTTTTGAAACTCTCAATAATTTGCATTTCCATGAATTAAAACCATGCCACCAATTACTAGTAAAAATCATGATAGAATTTATATAATCAGGCCAATTATATAGCACTGTAATATTAATTTTAAAGCTACATATCAGATGCACCAAGAAGTAGCAGTTGATGAAGCAATTACTAAATTTAATGGTCATAAGACCATGAAACAGTTTGATGCCTAAAAACTGATAAAGTGATGCTTCAAATGTTGGGTCTGTGCAGGTAGCCATAATGGATGTGTACCATATTGAGTTGTATACAGGCAAAAGTGCAACTCCAGATGCTGGCCTAAATCTGGGAACCTGAACTGTGCAGTCAGTTGTTTTGTCACACCTTGCTAAACAGAATCATATTGTTTTTTGTGACATATTTTACTAGTGTACAATTAGCACAAAAGCTGATGGCAAGTAAAATCTCTTGTTGTGGCCCACTGAAAGTTGTTAAGAAGGGTATTTTTCCAGATAGAATCCATGAAAAAGCTAAAATTTATAAATATATGAAAAAATGAGTTTTTTATTCTATAGTTGACAGTGGTCTTGAGTTTGTAGTTTGGATAGATAAGACGCCAATTGTTATACTGAATAATGCTTATCCACCATCTAGGACTGATACTGTTGTTAGAACACAAAGATGGTACATGACATTCATATCCATGTCCAAATGCAATTAATAAATACAACCACTTTATGGGTGGGGTTGATTTAGCAAACTGCATATAGCTGAGATAGAAAATCTAACTATTGGCCTTTGCATTTATTTTGGCAATGTTTGATATGGCTATTACTAATTCCTACATTTTATACACTATGTGGTTTAAAAGCAAATGTGGTCTACATCACACCTGGAATATAGACTAGCTTTATTAGCCAGCTTTATTCATGACTTTACAACCAGGAAAATGAAGCTTTTATTAATACCAGACCTTCAAATTCCATTCGGGTGCCATACTATAGCTGATCTGTACACCATAATAAACTCATCAAAAGGAGATGCATTGTATGCCTGAAAAACAAAGCATGACATGCAACTTAATTTGGTCACATGGAATGTGGATGCATTCTTATGTACGAGTGAAAAGAGATGCTGCTTTTTTGTTTACCATGCCAGAAGCAGTACAGCTCAAATGCCTATCGCACACAAGCTCATAATCATATGCCTACTTGGTCCTGTAATAGCTAAGATTTATCATAATTACAATTTATCCAAACCACTTAAAACACTTTTTAACAAAAGTCTTTATTTGTACATAAACCTGCATTTCGACTGACCTGCAGTCTTCTTTAGAGCTATGATACAATGAACAAAATAAATAAAATACATAATTATATAATAACATTGTAAAAAGTGTAAACAATAAAAAACTAAAAATAACATAAAATATGTTTTAAAAAAACTAATAAAACTGAAATAAATAAACCCAAATAGAACAATATAAAATAAAATGTACAACATAAATAGAAAATAAATATAAATTATACAAAGTTCAATAAAATTAAGGTTACATACAGAAAGTATTAAAGAAAAAAAAAGAAAAGAAGCTATTAATAAGAAAGATAAAACCAAAATTTAATAAAGATTCTGAGATTAGGATGAGATTGGTATAGATATAGTTATTAAATAAGATATATAGAGGTAAATATATAAAGAGATAATTGTTTATAAATGAGTTGTGGATAATAAAAAATGGTTAAGTTAAATAGGAGTATAATTGTAGGTATATTTATAGATATTACATAAAAAATAATAATAAATAAATAAACTTAGCATAATATTTACATATAATGCAGTATAATAAAAATTTGTGAATTATATAATAATAATAATAAAAAGTTAAAGTTTATAAAATTAAATATGTAAATAAAATTGTAGGGAATATATATATATATTAAAATTAATTTTACACATTAAAATATTAGTTGCTATATTTACTGTGAATGTTTAGGTGGTACGGAAACACACACACACACATATATATATATATATAAAGTAGTATAATATAAATTTGTTAGAATCATATAATAATAATAAAAGTTAAAGTGTAAAAAATATATATATATTATTTACCACAATTTTTATGTCATTTATTATATCGCCACATGACAAAAGCTAAATAATCTGCTGGATTAAATAATTGAGAGGAGAATCAGTCATTTTCATAGGTAGTTTGAAAGGGCATTCCTTTCAAGCACTTGTCTGAAAATGGTTTTTAATTTTTTATCATGTTGCAATAAGCTAAATGCTATACTAATACTCATACTTGGAAGAAATATTGAGAAAATTAAATACAATCATTTTTGGCTCTGAGCACCTTTGTCAACAACAACTATTTTATTTAAAGGAGCCAAAACAAAAACAATATTGTACATTTAAGTGGAAATATTTCTAAGTGCATTCTACTGAAGACTATGTGAGTCTATGTTTCTTATTAAAAATGATTCATTGTTTATACACTCTTATCTTTATATCAATGCAAACTTATTTTTTAGGTTTAACATCATGAACAAATAAATATGTGTCTATTCTAAAAATACTGTTGATTCTGTAGTGTTTATTTTAGTTTTATTCATCATCATTTTCAATTATTGATTCACTATTTATGAAAAATGCTTTATTATTTATACACTTTCCTATCTTTATACATTCCTAATTATTTATCCTTTTTTAGATTTAATATCTTAAACAAATAAATATCTTTTTGTGTTTTGAAAGTACTGTTGATATTATAGCATTATTTGAACTTCATTTATTAACATCATTTTCGAACATTTTTGATTCACTTTAAGATGAAGACCTTTTAAAATTTAATCCACTTTCATTGATCCATACCCTTCCTGTTCCACATCATACCAGTAATCATTCTTACTTTTTCATTTCTTTCATGTGGTCAATTTCAAGATCTTTTCACTTATTATTACCTACATCTTCTAACAATAAATTCAATTCAGTTCCATTTGAGTCTTTTAATTCTTTGAATAGCATTAATAATAACTTTGTTCAGTCACTCATATATTTTGCTTTCAATCTTTTTTTATTACATCTAATATTTATTTTTATATTTTGATAAATGGTCTCAATTTTTTCTTTTGCTTTTCTGTTATGTGTTTAAATTTTAGATCCATAATAAGAAATGATAAAACTCATTAAAAATCTTTCTTTTAAATCCATGAACATCCAAGTTTAATTATTGAATTAATTGTAACTGTTATGATTCTATCTTTAGTAATTATTTGATCAAGGTATGTGTAACTAACATTTTAAAATTTATGTTTATCAATCATTATTTTCTTCTGAAAATATTCAACATTATTTCAATTTTTGTTACTGATTTAGAGTGTGCTCAATGCCATTTTCCATTCTAAGGACCTAAGACTACCTCTGATACATCCAAGCAATAAATGACATCAAATGACCAATACATAGATGTAATATGACCATTTGATACAAATTGCAATTTACATCAATAATTAAAAAATTGAAGTCCAAATTCCATACAAGTATGCTTGATCAAATCACATGAATAAAATATAGAAAAGATAATAAATAGGAAGAATGAATAAATCTCAAAATACTTAATGCTTAAAATTTCTAAAATAAAAATGTAAAATACTTAAACAGAAAAAGTCAACAAAAAAATAATGGAAACATATTAATTAAAAAAACCACTTGTTTATTAAATATAAAATTAATCAAACCAAACTTATAATTTCGAAATAGTAAAAGCTTTTAAATTCTAAAATACAAATTTTATTACAATATAGGACTATAGCTACATGTTGAAGTAATGTAAATGTTGAATAAATGTAGAAATAACTGCCAAAGTATATGGATTTTACAATTAATAATAAATCTAATTCTATCATAATATTAGTGAAAATAATAATTGTCTAAAGTAAAGAATATTAATTTTATAATTAATAAATCAAATTTTTTTCTTACCAAAGTGTGTAAGGTTATGTGCTTTATTTTTCACATGTTATTTGTTAGCAGATGGATAAAAAGTCTAAATGAGATTTATTCATTAAATTTCTTAAATATGCTAATGTTACTTAATGATAATGAAAAAGTTAATGTTTATCTTATTTAAAAACTAATATCTCTTCCATTTGATATAATCAAATTTTTATTAAAATCTGTAAATATTTTTTTAAACATTTTTGTGTTCATTGCTTGGTGGCAAAAATCACTTCAATGTTAAGAAATAGAAAATTATATAAATAGATATGTATCAATTTCAAGAGCCAATGACCACCTCACATGATGAAGTGTAGATCCATTATCCATGCCAAGAGATCAAATATGAACACCACTACTTTTTCTTTTCTCCATTTTTTATCTACTACATGGAACAAACGAAGCATGCAACATCAGAGTTTTTTCTGATAAAAAGAATCCATTAATTGTAAAATTAATATGGTTTATTTGATGTGGTTTTGGGCATATATTGTAATAAAAATCATATTTTAGAAGTTATAAGCTTTTACTATTTCAAAATTATAAACTTAGTTTGAGCAATTTTATATTATTTCAACATGTGTTTATAGGCATATATTGTAATAAAATTTGTATTCTAGAGTTATAAGATTTTAGTATTTTGAAATTATAAACTTGATTTGATCAATTTTACATGTTTTTTAACATGTGGTTATGGCAAAGTTTACAAAGATAGCTGGATCTGTCTGAAAAGTCCCTTCTGAATGTCTGATTTGAGAAGCACATTGCCAGGATTTATGTTATCAATTTGGTGAAGGGCTAGAGTTCAGAGGTGCTATCATAATTCACATTTCTCCAGAATATGTGCAATAGTTTCTTCCTGTTAGAGGCATAGCAGACAAATTGGATTGATGTTATACCCTCGTTTGTAACATAAGAAGGCCCTGTAGGGAGAGCACCAAGGATAACATCAAGAAATTAACAAGTTTAGGGCTAAGTTTGAGAAATTTGGTCAATTTCAAAAACAGCTGAAATTCCAATAGGGAGCCAGCTGGTTATCTTAGTCTTAACAGGGTAAATGAGATAGTAGACTTTCCAGTAGGTAACTTTATCATGAAAAAGGGATCTGGTTGTTTTGATGTTTCTGAATAATGACTAACTTGCTGTTGCAACCATATTTTTTGGTGTATATTCTTCAGTATCTGGGAGGCTGTCGATCAGTGGGTTTGACCTTTTCCATTGGGAAAGGACATTCCATATCAGGGTCGTCTCTTAAAAGTTTGAATAAGACATTGTGAGTCCGTTGGATGTTGAAAATTTGTAAGAGAATGAAGGGAGAGACTGTTGAGCACTCTAGATCTTTGTAGAATTTCTAAGCTGATGATAAGGCCTCTGCCTTCACCTTTCAAAGTCTTCTCTCAATCTTTTTGATGAAAACTTCTGTAGGGGAAAATCCACCTAGGTAGTAGAGGATCTTGAGCAAAACTACTGAATTCAAGAGTAACTTTCCCAAAAAGAGAGAGATATACTTATGTCAACCTTTGTGAGGAGAGAGTTTTGTATTTTCATAATAGATGGGGGGATGCCAGATGGAAACAGAAATTTTTGAGGGGGCATCAAGGTCATCCAGGATCTTCTGACTTGTCAAGATGGACCATAATGCTGACTTCCCTTTATTGACTTTGAGACCAAATTGGCAATCAAACTGGTCCAAAAGTTTCTTTGGCCTAGTCAATTCATCTCTAAATGAGAAAAACACCACCACATCATTCATATAGGAAAGGTGGTGAATGTTCTTGTTCAGCACAGGGATGGCTAGCCTCAATGTTCAACAACAATGGATTGACAAAGGTCATGAAGAGAAATGAACTCATGGCAAGCCCTATGGATGAAAACATAGGGCCAAAATTCTGGGGCAACTTGACCATCCAAAGAGAAGAGAGAAACCCTTCACAAGTTTTGGAGAAGGTTCTTGATCATTTGAAGGTAAGGTGAAGGCACTTGGAATTTCTCCTTACATTGAGTAACATGTTGATCCAAACACAAAGGCAACAACAAAGTCAAGTTGAACTATGACTGGCTGAATTATTCTTTTCCTTTAGGTATGATCAACAAAAAGGTGAAATTGGCAGACAGTGTTGGCCATGGATCTCTTTCTTGGTGAACAGGTATGAAGACATTTGATGGATGATGTTCTGTGTGTCTTCCTTGATCAAGCCTTCTATTGTTTTCATGATTAATGGGACCATGGCTATTGGTCACAAATTGTCCAACTCATATGGGGCTTTCAACTTTTTAATAAAGGAAATCATGGCTATTGGACAGATTCCATCTAACTCATAACTGTCATCAGCAAGTAGATCCACTATTCTCTTGACAAATTGGGATGGCAAATGATTTTAAATGGAAAAGCAGAAATTTAAGAATTCTATGCAGGCCAGGATGAGTTCTGTTGGGAAAGGACTTCAATTTTAATAGAATAATCTGACCTCAGTAATCAGATGTGGATGAGTGTTTTTTGTGTGTATATTAACAATACTGAAATAGCTTTTACCTTGTATTTCAATTGATTTGGGGGCCCTAGTTCTTTTGCCAGATCCAAGGGCCCATCTCAAGTAACCCCTGGTTCAGTAATGTTTATGTTCAATGTATTGTTGGGCCTTTTTGGTCAAGAGGTATTTTGCTACAGCCTTCGGAGCATGCTTGTATTTTGTTTTTAAGGCAAGAATCTTTGGGGTGAACTGTGCCTTATATGCTTAAGCTGATGACCAATTGAGTCCAGTTTTGGAGCATTCAGATTGGACTTTTAGTCACCCAAGTGCATCTGGTAATCAGATCTTGAAGGATTTGAGTAAATGATTTCCAAGCAATCTCTGCAGGGAGAGATAAAAGTGAAATCTGATTAAAGGCAATATAAGTATCAAACGACAATTGGGTTATGATATTATATCTGGTTAACATTCAGATGGAATGTGGCATCTCTTCATTTGTTTGGGTGGTAGTGCTAGGGTCCACTCACCTCTAAGGCAAAATGGTCTGAGAAAATAGCCAGAGGTGAGCTTCAATGAAGGTATCCAGTGAGAAAGTAAAGAAAATTATTGTCAATTAAAGTTCTAGTCTTTTCTGCATAAAACAAAAAGGCAGGATAGGGAAAGACATTCTTCCTCACTCTCAATTAGCTGATTAAAGCATGAGACTTGTTTTGAAATTTTTTATAGGTATGATTGAAATCACCTATAATCAATGTTGGGAATGGACTGGTACTTAGGACAGAGTTGATTGTATGTATTATCCTGAGAACCAATTCAGTTTCTTTTGATAAGTAAACATTTACAAGATTCATGGACCAACCATTAAATTGGATTATAGTGATTAGGCAGTTGGAATCAATATACAAAATTTTGAATAAGATTAGTGACTTCTTGTTAATGAGGGTAGCAACTCCTCAAGCAGAGGATCCCATCCATTACTGATGTCAGGGTCAGATTGGAGGTGGAGTTTGGTCTCACACAAGCAAAAGATATCTGCAGCCTGATGACCAAACCAATGTGACAATGCAAGTTCAGGCATCAAACATTGACTGAAACCACACTAAACATCAATGTCAACCTCTTCTTCGCAATCAAGATGTTCATATTCTATCCCAAATTTCATCAGGGAAAAAAACCAGTGATGAGTGGGGTGTAGCATCTATATCCAGATCAAGCCAATAGTCTTTCCCTTCAAGAGTAGAAGAGCCAAATTTGTCTAGTCGCACATCCTCAGAACCAAAAGGCTGAAGGAACAACCGGTTCAATTGAGGTCAGTAAGGTAATTTTCTTCAAACATATGGGTTTGGATACAGCATCCCATATTTTGGATTAGATTAATAATGTCAGGGTCAGATTGGAGGTGGCATTTAGTCTCACACAAGCAAAGGATATCTGCAGCCTGATGGCCAAACCAATATGACAATGCATATTCTCTGCTATGCAAGTTCAGGCATCAAACATTGACTGAAACAACACTAAACATTAACAATGTCAACCTTTTCTTCACAATAAGGAGGTTCATCTTCTATCCCAATTTCATCAGGGAGAAGAACAACCAGTGATGATTGGGGTGTAGTATCTATACCCAGATCAAGCTAAGTCTTTCCCATCAAGAGGAGAAGACCCAAATTTGTCTAGTAGCACATTGTCTTCAGAACCAAAAGGCTGAAGGAACAACCAGTTCAATTGACTTTTTAGGGTCAATAAGGTAATTCTCTTCAAACATATGGGTTTGGATACAGGAGATTTGTATCTGAGTTTCTTTTTTTAGGGCATAATTTACTTGCTCTTTGATCCTTATCACCAGTAAGTTTAGCATGAAGGCTATCTCCACTACTACTGGAGGATATTGGAAAGAATTTTGATTTTCATTGCTGATTTTTTGTTTTATGTTAGAGAGGGATTGAAAGATTTGCATTACTATTTTCTGAATCACTAACTTATGCTATTGAATAAGCGCCCTCTTAAACCTCAGACCAATCTTCAGCAATCTGCTTGCTCTTCAGCTGTTAAATTGATAGGACCAGGCATTTTGCTGTTTATCTGTTACATCTAAGTATCTTGGAGCTCTTCATGACATTGACCATGAAGTTCCTGAGCTAGTTTCCTCATCTGTGTGGTGTGGCATATTGTCATGTTTTCTTATAGGGGCTAATTCACCAGTTAGTGATTTGCCTAACAGTCAAACTTATCTGTTTGTACATCTGTGATATCTATTAAGAAGAGCTCCACACTGTTCACATTTTTTGTCCTGGAAATTCCTCACGAGGTGCCTCTGATGCTGACAATAAAATCGCTTCACAAAAAAAAGATGAGAGGTGGGTCATTCTATTCAACTAGCATGGGGATGGATAAAGGTAGTATTTATTTTCTGAGACTATTTTAAGGATAGCAATGTTGGTAAGTACTTCGGTTTCTGCTTGTTGTGCAAGCCTGTAGGGGAAGCTAATGACATTTCCAAAGGGGCTTAAGATCTTCTGGATATCAGCTTTTTCGAAGTTGATACTGTGGTTATGTACCATACTATTAAAATAATTATAATTGTATATATTGCACATATAATTTTATACATATTTAGAGTAAAAGAGAAAATTGTTTTAAATATTAATCATTCTTTTCTTTCAGCCATGAGTTCATTTTTTACACTTTTGCTATTAATAAACTGATTGCTGTTTCTTACAAAAGGACCAAACAAAAATATTTCATCCAAATTCATATGTATTTAATTAATAGCTTATGTGGAACTCAAGTTGAGAAATGCAGACTTGTCACTATGAATATTCATAGGGTTCTTTTTATATAAGTTAATGATAGATTGATTTTCTGTGTCTTTAGTTCATAATTATGTCTATGCGATTGTTTGCTATTTTTCTTGGGTTTATGTAAAGCAAAAATAATTTGGTTCAAAATAATAATTCTTGACATGTATATAAAAGAAACAAGTACTTGGATTTTCTCTGATGTTACTGATGGGAAACATGATACATTTACATCAATAAAGATATTAAATGCATCATTACATAAAAAGCTTAAATATGTTGCTTATGTTAAGAATATTCTAATGAAAAATAATTTCTGCTTCCTTAGTAAATTATTTTTATTTGTCATCTATGACATGTTATGCAGGTAAAAAATGAGATTAATTTTAATTTTTTCTGTTTTGTTTAGGTCTAAGACATGGAAAAAGAGAATATTTGGTAAAAAATCTATGATTGAAATATTAAAGACATTGATTATAGAATTAAACAAGTTCTTATATTCATGCAAGGATTGATTGAGCCACTTGTAATCAAAACAATATTTTTTGACAAAATGTAGTTGAAAAGTAACTCATTTAACTGCTTATATAAAAAAATGTTATGAAATTAAGAACTATTAAAAGAAATCCAAGCTGTTTTGAATTAATGAAATTTTAAAAAACAGTAAGAGATCATAACTTATTAACTGGGCAGTCAGATAAAGACAGGTGATTGTAACATGTTTAAACATATATTTTATGAATATGTAAATATATTTTTATAAAAGTTCTCAAATTGTCTTAACAGAAAATAACTGCTAATTTAAAACATTTGTTCAATGAGATATTTAAAGTTATATAATCCATAAAATGTTTGTTTAATGATTTTATCACTATTTGGGATATTACAAAACTCATCTTTTTGAAAATATAGTATGGAAAAACGGTTTAATTTTTGTGATTATGAGGGATAAATCTCTAAGAATGAAAAATCATGAAAGAAACCATATAAAATAAAATAAATGTAAAGGAAAGATAAATAACTATTTATGGCATTTATTAAAAGTAAAATTATGGAAAAATCTATTACAGTATAAAAAGATATTTATTTCATTTTGTGTGAATTGAAAAGTTTTTATAAAAAGTTTATAAGAAAACGTGAAAGAACACAAGAGTAACATCTTTTCAATGTAGTTTGTGCTAATTTGAATCTGCAGACAAAAGTTTTAGAATACATGACAGAAAATGAACAAAAACATTTTCAATATAATTGATATGAACTGAAGACTACTTTGTGCCAATAGTGGACTCTGCTTAAAGAAGTTTTAGAATACATGAAAAAACAGATGGAGGAAAACTTTTTCAATGTATTTTAAATACAAGATTGCAGAGAAAAGTTTCTCAGTACATGAATACACATACAGGAGACAAACCTTTTCATTAAGGGAAGTTTGAAAATGCTTGAATATACAAAAGTAAACCTAAATGCAGTTTGTATGAATATAAGACTGCAGCTAAAAGTTGTTTATCAGTATATGAAAGATTGGATACAGGAGACAATCCTTATCTTTACAGTTTATTTGCATTCAAAACTGCATAAATGGGTAGGCCAAGATTGCATAAAAGAACACATGAAGGAGAAAAGGCTCTTCAATGTAGTTTTTGTGAATATAAAACTGCAAGTACAAGTAGTTTATTTGTACATGAAAGGATACATACAAAAGAAAAATCATTTCAGTGCAGTTTATGCACATTCAAAACTGCAAGCAAGCAATATGTAAGACTACATGAAAGAACCCATACAGGAAAAAAGCCTTTTCAATGTAGATTCTGTGAATATAACAGTGCATATAAAAGTGCTTTAAGATCTCATGAAAAAACACATACAGGTGAAAAATCTTTTCAATGTAGTGTTTGTGAATATAAAACTGCAATAAAGGGCAGCTTAAGAGTGCATTGAAGAATTCATACAGGAGAAAAGCCTTTTCATTGTAGTGTTTGTGAATATAAAACTGCAACAAAGAGTTGCCTAAGAGTGCATGGAAGAATACATACAGGTGAAAAGCCTTTTCATTGTAGTGTTTGTGTGTATAAGACTGCAGATAAAAGTGCTTTAATATCTCATGAAATAACACACAGGTGAAAAACATTTTCAATGTAGGCTCTGTACCTTTAAAACTATAAGAAAGGGCAATTTAAGGGTGCATGAAAGAATTCATACAGGAGAAAAGCCTTTTCAATGTAGTGTTTGTGAATATAAGACTGCAGCTAAAGGTGCTTTATTATTTCATGAAAGAACAACACAGAAAGGTGAAAAACCTTTTCAATGTAATGTTTGTGACTATAAAACTGCAATAAAGTGCAGATTAAGAGTGCATGAAAGAATTCATACAGGAGAAAGGCCTTTTCAATGTAGATTCTGTGAATATAATAGTGCAGATAAAAGTACTTTAAGATATCATGAAAAAAACATACAGGTGTAAAACTTATTCAATGTAGTTTCTGTACCTTCAAAACTGCAAAAAAAAGCCCTCGCCCTCTTAAAAGTGCATGAAAGAATTCATACCAGAAAAAAGCCTTTTCAATGTAATATTTGTGAATATAAAACTGCAGCAAAGGGTTGCCTAAAAGTGCATGGAAGAATACATACAAGTGAAAAACCTTTTCATTGTAGTGTTTGTGAATATAGGACTGCAGATAAAAGTGCTTTAAGATGTCATGCAATAACACATACAGGTGAAAAACGTTTTCAATGTAGTTTCTGTACCTTCAAAACTGTAAGAAAGGGCAATTTGAGAGTACATGAAAGAGTTCATACGGGAGAAAAGCCTTTTCAATGTAGTATTTGTGAATATAAGACTGCAGGTAAAGGCACTTTAATGTCTCATGAAAGAACACATACAGGTGAAAAACCGTTTCAATGTATTGTCTGTACCTTCAAAACTGCAATAAAGGGCCGCTTAAGAGTGCATGAAAGAATTCATACAGGAGAGAAGCCTTTTCAATGTAGTATTTGTGAATATAAAACTGCAACAAAGGGCTCTTTAAGAGGGCATGAAAGACTTCATACCGGAGAAAAGCCTTTTCAATGTAGTTTTTGTGAACATAAGACTGCAGTTAAAAGTAATTTAAAATATCATGAAAGTATACATACAGGGGTAAAGCCATTTAAATGTTGTTTATGTACATTCAAAACTGCATCACAGCAGTGTTTAAGAATGCATGAAAAAACACATAAACAAGAAAAACTTTTTAAATGTTGTTTATGTGAGGTCAAGTCTGCAAGTAAAAGTTCTTTAATCAATCATGAAAAAAGTCATATGCCCAGTTTGACAGAATTCAAGACTGCTGATAAAAGTGTTAGGAGATATCACAAAGGAATGCACACAAAAGAAAAAATTTTTGAATGCACTTTATGTAATTTCAAGAATTTTAACAGAAATCATTTAAAAACACAGACATTACAACATTCTTTTCAATGCAATTCATGTGGACTTGAAACTTCTAATGAAGCTAATTTTAATATTCATGATGACATGCATATCAAAGATAATTTTTTTAATTTCACTTTGTATAAAAACAAAGTGCTTTTTAATAATAACTTAAAAAATACAACTGAAAAATCTTTAATTATTAATCATTTATTTACTTGCCGATTGTGTGATTATAAAGCAATTGATAAAAGTGATTGGGAATCTCATGAAAATAAACATTTTACTAACCAGGAGTTTGTAAACCTTGTTGTTTTACTATCTTGAAAGATATAATTTTTTTTACCTTCATTCACATAATGAAAAATGTGCAAAAGAAATGTAATTCACTGCAGTTTTAAAAATATTGCCTATTATAGCAATGATTCATTATTCTGTTCAGTCACAAACATTATTTCAATGTAGTGACTGCATACTTTATAAGTAAGTGGAATGCCACAGTACATTAAAGAGATATCTTGATTGTTATGACTTCAAGTAATTTATTTGAACATTTCATAGCAATGAAGTAAATTTTTGCATTCAAGAGCAAAATGGTTTTTCCCATTTGAATTGAATGAATCTTCAAACTAAAGATTTTAATTTAATTGCCTCATAGTGAAAATCATTTTTGCATAAAGTTGGATATGTATAATAATTCTTGTGCTTAAATAGGCATAATAAAAGACTGCTGTCAAAAAATTTCAAACTTGTTATTTAATAAAATTGCAGTGGATTCATTTTAGAGGCTGGTTATCGTGAAATTTATGATTAAATTACAATTGTTACTCAGTCTGTTGTCCATGATAATTTTTTTAGAAAGGGTAAGAACATAAATTTATATACCTACCAGTTTTGTAGAATAATCAGTTTAAGTTTAATACTATTTTATTGCAGTTTATGTTAATGAATTCACAAATTTAAATTTATCTCTGACTTTAATAAGTAGATATTTGTTAATGATGATTCATAGCTTATTTTTCTAAACTAGCAAATTCTATTATAAATGTTACCAAAATAATCAAGATAATTTATATTTAAAAAATTTCAGAATGTTTGTTGTAAGAATGAAATGCACATTTATGTTATATTGTTTATTGAAAATAAGAGTACTGTATATTTTAAATCCTAATTCTAAGAGTATAAGTATATAGTCTACTGTAGAATATTCATTTATAATTCAGTATATATAATGCCTTTATATATATTTTGTACTTCTGATGAAGACTTGTACAATTGAAACTGTAAGCTTTAAATGCATATATAGTTGAGCAATTTAAATGTAATATTAACTATGTAGTAGGTGAAAAATGGATCATTTTTTATCAAACTAGCATTACAAAAGTTATTTCAAATTGTTGATGCATATCTGGTTTGCAAAATTGAGTATTTACTGAAAAGAAATTTAATCATTTGAAGATAATTCTTTTTTATTTTTTGATGTGAATAAATATTGCCAAATGTCAAATTTACAGATTTTCATAAACAACAAAGAATTGTATTTAATTAATACTATTAGAAATAAAATTTGTCTTTCTTCCTATTGGAAAATAAAAATTCACTAAATAGCTAACTATATACTGAATGTTCTAGTGTCAATGTGATTAGTTTTGCCTCCAAACTGCCTCCAATACTATCTCTGAATTAGGGTGCATGTTATGTGGAGATATATAGCTTATCTCACCATAAAAATTTTAATATGCTAACATGTAAATCCAATACCTATGAAACATGAGAGTTAATGTGTAATTGTATATCTGAAAATAAGTGATTGAAGAAACCTGCTGCATTTTAACTATTATTTATCTTCAAACATTTATTAACTTTTTTCTTACTGTTTCAGATATCTATTCACAAAGCTTAATACTAAAAAAACGTCATTCATAAAACAATTATATTTATTATTTAGCTTCAAAACTTTTTTTTAAACTGAGTGGTGTAACGGTCAACACCCATATTTTCTTGTTTAATATGAAATTTCAATATTATAATCAATTTATGGTACTGGTTGATTAGACATGCATGCCACTTGATGGCATTGTTTATGTGCCAAAACACATAAAAATGTCATTTACACAGCCCAGAACTTAGGGCCTATAGAACATTGATGTTCATACTAGACACTGCTTGATGGCATTATTTATGTGCTAAAACATAAAAATGTCATTTACATGGCCTGAAGCTTACAGCCTATAGAACAGTGATGTTCATATTAGCCATTGCAGGCCTATACTGCATTGCACACAAATATTATGGTCTGCTGATGTATTTCATGACACTATGCAAATGCACACATTTCACAGATTGCTACCATATCATGTGAGGGTGTATGGAATTCAACTGACCATAACTCTTGTAATATGCATTCAAACTAATGATCTTAACTCTATCTGACATAATATGACATAGTAATAATTATAAGCCTGTCGACACACTTCCCTACACAGCTTGGAATATGAAAAAAATTGCAAAAGTTTAGTAACAAGCACAATTTCACAGAATTTACATGAAAAGGCATGTTGTGGTGAGAACAGCTATGAAACAAATTAAATGGCTGGTGTTGCACATTGTTTTGGAAATCAGAAACTTGTTTTGATCACAGTACTGCACCTTTTGGATGATCCTTTGGATGGTCAAAAACATCAGTCCCCAGCACTGCACAGTGCAGTGCTAAGCGCTGATATTTATAATGTAATTTTAAAATGTAATTATTCGATTTCAGAAAAATTTAATTCTTACATTTTATAATGTTTATAATAGTGTCTTTTTTGCAGATAAAGAGCAGTTAGGAGACAACTAAAATTGCACATTGTTTTTGAAAATTGTAATGTTTGTTTGATCGGTGTAGTGCATTTTTTGGACAATCCTTCAAATGATTAAAAACATCGGTCCCTGATCTCGCACATTCCAGTATTACATGCTGAAATATATCATGTAATTTAAATCTGTAAGTATTCCATTTTAGAAAATAATGTTGCTTCACAATGAAAAGTTGTGCCGTGTAAATGGCATTTATATGTTTTAGCACCTAAACAACACCATCAAGTAGCATGCATGTCTAATCAACCACTACCCAATTTATTCATATATACCTCAATATCCTTTGTAATCCATCTTTAACAGAGATAAATGGATACTCAAACAAACATGTAAACAATTCTTTTCTGAATAAATCTAAAATAGTCATTATTTCATTAAATTGTTTTATCACATGTTCTTAATACACATTTTAATTTGTCTGCAATGTATATATGATTAAATTAAGCTTATTTAAATTTCAAAATAAATAAAAAAAATTTAATACACATTTGTACTGTATACATTTACAAGCATCTATTCTACAACTGTTGGTATAACTCAATTAGGACACACTAGCTAATTTTTTAAAAACCTTACATCATTTAACTCTTTATATATGTAAAGTACTTTAACTGTCAATTAAAAGATATCTATTATGTTTATTGTCCACTCTTTTTTAACCTATTTATTGCTCATTGGCTGATTGAATTAAAGTTCTAAAATTTGATTAGTCAATTAACCAATCAAATGTCAGCTTTACAAATGATAACGCAGGTTTAAACTCTTTACAGGTAGAGAAAAAATTATTTATGGGCTTTAATTTTTTTTGCAAATTCGCGTGCGAATACACCCAGAGGAATGAAGAAAGTGTAAGGCAAAAAATACATATGATTTTATTAAATTCAATAGTAAAAAAAAACCATATGTAATTGGAAATAAGAATCGCTTTATTGTAATTAAAATTGTTCAAACTCAATCAAAATAAAATAGAAATTTCAAGTCGAAGTTAAACATTTTCAACATTAATATAAACTATTATTTAAATTAATTTATCACGAACTTGTACTCTGCCAAAGAAAGAACGTGTTTATATTTACAATATATTCATATGAAGAAATATTTCCGTTAAAATAATAAATCAAAATTTAAAAAATAATAGAAATTATCACATATTTTGATGAACTTATTGCAGACACAAATAAGCATAATTTTGTTTCTATAATTTAATATTTTTTTATATTAATTACCATAATAAAAATAATAAGCAACGGATAGTAAAACTATCATGAGATTTTTTATAGAAGATATTGCATCGACCCCATTAGTAAGACTATAATTATCCTAAATGTTAAATTTATATTTTTTATATTCATAATACATTCACACATAAGTGAAATTTAAATAAACGATAGGTTTTGTTTCACCAGCTTTGTAATATTGAATATCCCATGGAAAATAAAGCCTTCAATTTCGACAAAATAAAAATTAAATACGCCATGTTGGTTCAGTCCGTTTGTCTATTCCCAAAATATAAAATTCACTTCTTAAATCCTATTCGAGAAAATGACTTTGCGATCTTGTAAAGAGGTATTAAATGCCCTTCCTTATTTCAATAGAAAATTATTAGATTTAACTTTTAATAATATGCAATTTTTTCTCAATTAATTTCTTTGCCACATGTGTAGCATAAATTTGAATCAAGTTGAAAAATAAATTAAAAAAAAAAAACTTCAAAAAAAAAATTATATTAATTAAATGGCATTTAAAACAAAACCAAATTTTAGGAAACAACTTCAAATGTTGGTGGAAATTCCAAATTACTTTGCCAATTTTTTACACCTATCATTAACAATTAATAAGGCTTTCTTGGGCTGACTAATTTGTTTTTAGTTAGAAATATCACACTAAATATTATCATTTAACAGAATTTTAAGTATATACAATCATTAAATGTGGACTATTGTGGAAGGGCTCAAAAATAGAACTATCCAAAAATGCCTAAATGTATAACTTTTGAATTTAAAAAAAAACCCTCACTGACATAAAAACTTAAAGAGAAATAATGATGATTTCACTCTATATACCTTCACCGACTTTATAGTATTTAATAAAATCTCAGGGAAAACGCAACCATCGGATGTCTGCATAGAGATTTAAAAATGAAATATACCATCCTGATAGCCGAGAAATCTGTTTGATTTTTACCCCAAAACATAAGATGTATTTTATAAATCTTATTCGAAAAACTAATAAAATCTTAAAGAAAATAAACCAATAGACGTCGCAACCGCGATTTATGAATACATTTCGCAGTCTTAATGGCATAAAAGGTCTGTTCGTTTTTCCAAAGACCAAATTAACTTTATAAATCTTATTA
>JAQFVV010005223.1:0-29723 GCA_028023455.1 Epiperipatus broadwayi | reverse complement strand
ATTTAATAAATACAACTCTGATGCATAGTTACACTTTTTTCGTGAATGTGTATACTGTTATATATATATATATATAGAGAGAGAGAGAGATATCAGAATGATTGGTCCATATGATTGAGTTATTAGTATATATGTGTAATAATAAATATTAGAATTTTAAGCTAAAAGTTGTGTATTTATTTGAATTATGAGATTCTTATAATTTATGGCTTATAAGTTATAAAAGGTTACTGATATTCATGACTGTATATCTTTAAAAGAAACAAAATAGTAAGATGCATAGGGCAGATAGGACAATTATAAAAGTATATAAATGACATTTCTTTGTAAGATAACCTCAGCTTCCTTCTCCTCATAGACATTGTCTCCCAGACCTTGAGACTGAGCTTGTGTATACAAGGCACCAGATAAGGCCTCCTGGAACCTTTTATTGTGTTTGAGGGGTATAATTCTTATTAATTGGTAAGGTTGGTGCTTGAGGTCGGACATCTCCAATGCTCATAAATACACCTACTCGAAGCACAAGTTAATAACCTGTTCTCACTTAAATTATTAGATAAGGATCGTGGGTAGGCTGTTAACATATATATATATATATCAATCACTACATACCCCACTTAATGCTTCTAATTCCTTCTTTTGTTTATAATATTCTCCATTAAAATCAAATGTAATCTCCTTACGACTACTTTTCATTATTTCTCTCAATTTGTCTATTGGTATTTTCATTTCTTTATATTCATCATCTCTATATCTTTTTATAGTTAACTCTATTGATTCTTCCATATTTATATTCACATACTTTTAACATCTACTTTTACCATAGTAAACTTATAATTATTACATTCATTTATCTTATCTTTACGTTCTTTTATTAACTCTTTATTATTTTTAATATAAAAACTACTTTTATCATTAATATATTTCTTAAAAATATTACTTTTTTCTATGTGTCAAAGCATTGGCCAGGAAGCAAACCCGCAAACCTAGGACAACTGCTTGTAAGGAAGCTGTGCTGACCACTCAGCCACCAACGCATGACTTTAAAATATTAGTTGATATCCATTTAAATATTCTATCAAAATATAAATAATTATTAATAATAATACTTTTAATATGAAAAAGGTTAAAAGAATAAAGTTGAAGAAAATATTAATAGAGAGAGTTGTTAAACAAGTGTACAAATTTTGAAAATTTTGTCAGTTGGGTTTGTAGAAATAGGATTGTAAAGAGGGAGGTCATTTTTGTAATCTAAAAAAGTAATTTGTAATGTGGGAAAAGTTCATTGATAGTTTTAGTTTCTTTTTTCCATATGTCAAAGCATTGTCCAAGAAGCAAATTCACGACAACTGTCTGCAAGCAACTGCTTGTTTGGAAAGCAACGATCCAGATCTGTCGGCTATAAAAATAAGAAAAGGTTATAAGTTGATTTATAATATAAGTAAAATGACAATAATATGTATTAAATAGCAGAATAAATGTTAAAGTTTATAATTATAATAAATAATATCTTTTTAAAAAATAAAATAAAGTGATATAAAATAAATAATGATAGAATTATTTAAGAGTAAAGTAATAAAATGGGAAATGATTATTTATAATGGTCAGATTAAAATGTATATTTTAGTTTTGTGTATTTAATTATGTATGTGAATATGTGTATGATGTATTAATTATATAATTATATATTTGAATACTGTAGCTCTGATGATGACTGAGGACAGTCAAAACTATTAGTTTTGATATAAATAAAGAGTATTGATAAAGTGTTTAAGGAAGTTGTTAATGGTATGATATGTTTCTGAATATATAGAATTACTTATCTCTCTTCATATATTGCATTACTTATATATTTTGTGATGTTAAACATTACTTTAATATTTTTTTAATAATATCTTACTTAAATATTATATTTTGTAAAATTTTGATTTTGTATTTATGTGGGGCTGAATGATAATTAATCATTCTTTCCATCTCTGCAATTTTACATACTTTCATCCCATTATATATACATAATTTACACTGAAATTGTATTTTAGTATGATGCACTTTCACAAAAACCATTTTAACCCAATAATGTTCAATTTATCAATGAACTGTCCCAGGATGCGTTTACTAGCTTCACACAGTGTTCAAAAGTAAAAATTAAAAGAAAAATAAAATATAGTATGTTGACTATATTGGTACCTAACTTACCAATTTTGCAATTAAATTTCACTTTAAATCTTATTTGATTAATAAATACTAGATCACTTATAATTTTTCTATAAGTATGCAGACATTTTTCAAAATAAATCTATGTTAAATATACATTTACTAAAGAACAAATTAATATGTTATGATAAAAATGATTAATTTGATTATTATGTTTAATCATCAGTTATTAAGCATAATCAACAATTATTTCTGTGAGTTTGATAAATTTCATTGAATTTCTCATTTTTACTGTCTATCCTCTATATAAATCATTATTTTCTCTGTTGTCTGATTGGTGAATACATTAATGTTTGTCTGATATCATGTATCAAATTCACACTGAAGTGTATTTTTAAATGAAAACATTATTTGTTCCGCCATTAAACGGTAATATTTTTAGAAGCATTTTATGCAAACGAATAAAACTTTTTGGAAAAAAATAAGCTCCGAAAAAATTCAGTACATGTTGCTTTTAATTAAAACTGCTGAATACATATAATACTTAAATTTAAATATATCTAATTTATTCAGCACAAACAGATCTTGTCTTATAGTTCTGAAATTGACAGGTCCACGTGCAGTTATTATCACATCTGCTTGGCTGTCACATAAGCATGTTTAAAGCATCTGTCGAAGGTTTTAGCTTTCACTTTATTGCAATATGAAAATTGCGAAGATGTGATTGCAGTACATAAATTCATGTTTGAAATGTGATAGTTAGTGAGAAAAAAATTGACGCTATAATAAGTATTTACATTTAATTTTGGTTAGTATATTGTTATTATTACATTTATGCTAACAAATTCGGTATACAAGCTTTTAACATCAAAGATATAGCATTTAAATCGCAAAGAAAATGTGATTACAGAACGTAAGTTCATGTTTGAAAGGTGATATTTAGTGAGGAGAAAAAATAGACTTATAGTATCATATTTATATTTCGTTTTGGTTAGCTAATTATAACTTTTATATGAAGATTTATCAAAACGATGTTGTCATTAATAAAAAAACGCTCTCTTGGAAGAAAAATGAGTATATGTGCTTTGAATTACATAGGTATTGTATTTAAAGCATGAAAAAATGTGATTACAGTACATAAATTCAGGTTTGAAATGTGATGTTTAGTGAAGGAAAAAAGAACATGCTATAGTTTAGTATTTCCATTTAGTTTTAGTTAACTATTATTTTTAGGTTTGTGTGAAGGAAAGTAATTTGAAATAATTTTACCATTAATAAAAAATTCTCAGAAAAAAAATCCGTACATGTAAAGTTAACAACAAAGTCATCATTAATAGTATTCTGTCAAATGGTCAGATCAAGAGAGTAATCATATCATCAATTCATTCATTACTTTCATTCCATTCTTTTTTTTGCCCAGCTCTTCAATTCCATGTAACTCTAACCATCGCTTATATCATCTAACTATATCAATCTCTTCCATATTTTCTTTTTTCTTCCACTCACCATTCCCTTCAAAACATTCATTAAACTATAATTTCTTCTTAACATATGCCCACTCCAGTTTCTCTTTCTTTCTCTGATTTCTTCAATCAATCTTCTTTTTGCATTTACTCTTTTCAAAACTTCTTCATTTATTATTTTACTTGTCCAATTTATTTTTCATTCTACTTTATGTCCACAGCTCAAAGGATTCCAATTGGTTCCGATTTTTATTATTACTTAGCCGTGTTTCACAACAATATTATAACCAGTTGGATACATGGCTGCACTAAAAAATAATTAGATAGTTGGCAGCATGTTTCTCAGGTTGAAGTATATAGAATTATTTAATTAATGGTGGAAATAATATTTAATTTTCTTATACATATTTTCAATGGCTCCTTATTTAATGAAATATTTTGAGTCCTTATATCATAGTATGAAAATCCCAAACATTAAATTTATTAAATAATAATATGATTTTAATTTGAGAATATTTAATAAAAGTTATACATGATTGTAGAGGGGAGAGATTTGTGAATAATGTAAACAAGTTTTTTTACTCTATTTAGTAATTATAATTAAGTAGTAGGTTTAATTTAAATTATGAAAATGTACTAAGAGAAAAAATATAATTTCTTTTTTGGGGGACTTATTTAATAAATATTGATTTTAACCTTTTAAGAGAGATAAAGTTTTATGTTTAAGAGTTAGTTAAACTGAATCAAAGATTGTTATCTTTGGTTTTTAAAATTTTTGTTTAACAAACTCTTAGTTATTTTAAAGAAACAATTTAATGAATTTAAAATTGATCCAATAAATGAAAATCAACTGATTAGTTAATATTTTTGTGAAATTATATTTTTTGAAGAAATAGATGTTTAAAATTTTATACTATCATGTCATTTTTTGTTGTTGTTGTTGTTTATTGTTAATTAATTAGATGTTAAATAATTGTTTTAAAAGAATATTTTTAGTCTTAATTTCTTTATTCTATCCAATTTCTGTTTCATGAATTGCAATGGACGTGGCCTTATTTCATGATAGCATAATGTTCTAGGATTTTTTTATGATCCCAATAAAATTATTTACTTACAGTGTGGTAAGTCTATAAGCTAAGTTATTTATAATAAACTGCTTTATTCATTTATTATTACACTCTAGCGTACAGTAATAATTTATGGTGTTCTTGTTTACTGAGCTAGATTAATACTTAACAACTATATGTGATAGGTGTTATATTTAGTGTTAATGAACATCCAGTTTATTATGGTCCTGGATTGGTGCAAACAGAATATCCTTTAAAGTCCATGCACTGCATTTTGTTTAGTTGATACTTATTAAAAACTAAGTTTATAGTTGGCCAGCACATTAAAGATACGATGTGGCCAGAGCATTGATGATGATCAGCATGTTTTAGTATTCCAGCATTGTTTGTTTTACTGTTGTATTTTATGGATTAGCACTTAAATTTGTTCATCCAAATTATGGTTTAAATATTCTGCCCCAAGCTGGCAAGGACTAAATAATTAGCCTGGTCTATAGTAAACTCCTTTCAAATCCAGTCACCAGATTGACTGTCTATTTATTATTATTGTTAATTATGCATAATGGTGAAAGGTTATTACTTTTGGGTAGTGCTGGTGAACTTATAGCTAGCTGTGCTGATCTCTTAGAGAGATCTGTCGCACTCATTTCTTTTATATTAAATTTTATATTCTGTTTATTTGGGAATGATGATGGATTACCATATTTTCATAATTATGCCCCAATGTGGTGTACTGTTATAAATAGCTACAAAATTGTGGGACAGTATAACCTCAATAACTTTTATATAAACTTCATATTTTCTGTAGTGTTACAATACATTAGTACACTCCTCGTGTAACCTTTAATTAATCTTTTAATTTATCCTCTTTTCAATGTTCCACAAAATATTTTCATTCTGCTAATAAATGCCTTCTTTGTCAATGCTATTCTTTTTTAACATCATCTTTACTTCTTCCATCCTCACTCAATCAATTACCTAAATATCTAAATCCATTTATTTGTTGAACTGTTATCACAGATTTTAATTTTTGCATTTGTCCCTATCTATAAACACTTAGTCTTCTAAAATATTATTCATCAATCCATATTCCATACAATCTTCTTCCAATTTATACAACCTATTCTGAAAATACATTTCATCCTTATCTATGAGAGCCATATCTTCTGCAAATCTTATACATTTTATTATTCTACTTCCAAAATTTGCTTCTCCACAGTCTAAATAATTATTTAGCTGTCTTCTAAATAAATTTTAACAAGAACAGATGTCATACATCCTTGCCTAATTTCACTTTCTATATTCATTTCATCAGTCTAATTATGCTCCTACATAATTTTTATTCTTTATCCAGTATTCATATTCCAAATCAATCTTCTCTTTTTTCAAAATACCCTTTATCTTTTAAGATGGACACAAGTTTATTCCAGACTACTCTATCAAATGCTTTTTCCAAATCCACAAAACATATACCAATTTTTTTATCTTTTTCAATATATCTCTCTGCTATTATTCTAACAACACTAATAGCATTTATTGTACTTTTCCCTCTCTGAAAAGTCAACTGTTCTTCTAAAATATAATACTCTATCTTCCCATAATTTTGTTACATTAAAATCCTCAATAAAAATTTAGAAGTATTACATAACCAACTTATTGTTATATACTCTTCACACTTTATAACTTTCTTTTTTTTTAGCAATTGGAATCATTGGAGTACTTAAGAAATATTCAGAACAAACTCCATTGTTATATGTCAAATTGCAAAGTCCAACTATTTCTTTCAAAGTAAATTCTGCCCTTTCCAAAATTTCATATGTATTGCAACAGCCTTACTATTCTTCATTTGTGCAATTCACTTTCTTACTTTATCAGACAATATGCCCATACCTTTATCATCTATTTCAACTACAGAGTATAGCATTTAAATCACAAAGAATATATAATTACATTACATAAATTTATATTTAAAATGTGATCTTTTGTGAGTAATATAAATAGATGCTATAGTACAGTATTTACAACCAGTAAATTATAATATTGTTATTACAAAAGCAGAGATCTTCCTGGACCAAGATGTGTCTTATTTTTATTCAGAGGACTCTTCAGTAAAGAAACTTATTATTTGGATATACAGAATTTCACACAGAAGATGAAGACAATGATGTTTTTACAGGATATGAATGGCCATATTGAAAAAATTGGTGATGTGGATAACAAGAATAGGCAGCTTTTGAAAAATTTCATCACAGATGAATTTGAGCATTGGAAATGTATCAAATAATTATAACGGACAAAACACATGGTCTAGAAATAATACTTTTCACCCAATAAATTATGAATTGGTAGAGAAAAAGGGAATGAGTGAGGTACTTTCTATAAACTCTTATTTAATTCAGTTTTAAGTTGAGATACATAATATCCAAATCCTGGAAAGTAACCATTAACAAAACAAGATTTACTTATATCATAGTTTTTATCAGAATGGCTTTTTTCAGCCAAGCATTGTTTTACTATCACCAACTACAAAGAAAACAAGCTTGAATTCATTTGTAGTAATTAGATTTTCCTTCCATTACTTTGTAAAATACGAAAAATGAAATGCACATATTATTAAGCATGTTGATTTTTATAATTAATAAACAAATGATTATGCCTAGATTGACTGAATTTATAATTAATTTTACTTTTTTATAAAACTTATTATTAATATATAAATGTAAATGTGTATGAAAGATGTTATTTACATTATAAAATTAACAATTATTAATATGTTCTCTTTTATACAATTGTTAAGCACTTAAAGTATTCTAAAGTGATGTTGTTTAAATCTCAGAAATGGAATTAAATAAGCATATAATTTAATCATTAAAAATAATCAATTTAAAACAACATTTAGGTGCTTTTCTCAAGAACTGGACGAGCCACCATGCGGCGCTGCAGAACCACCAAGAAGCCTGCAATTGATAAATTTATTTTTTAATATTTGCTAAAAATCGCTTAATTTTAGAAATGCTACCCCCCCCTCCGCCGTACGAGACAAATCGGTCAAAATTGCTGAAATTGAAATGTAAAAAAAAATATAGCTAAAAATCACTTAATTTTAGAAATGGTACCCCCCCCCCCCCGCCGCACGACAAATCGGTCAAAAGCGCTGAAATTGAAATGTATAATTGAAAAAAAAAAACTATAATAAAAGCCTACCAAATTAAACAAAAACATACTAAATGTCAAAGCGATTTAAAAAAGAATCACTCTTCAGTTATCTAACTAACAGATAATAATTCAAACCTCGTAGTAACCTGTAATAACGTATTCGTTTATATCAAAAATTATTGCAAATAAAAAATCGCACATATATAAAATCAAAAAACCACAAATAAAATAATCAGAATAGAAAATTGAAATTTAAAACAAAAGTTGATTATAACATCTGAGGCAAATAATGTTTATAAATCTCCCTCCCCTCCTGCACAAAGGGTTCAATAAAAAATAAGCAAAGTGCAAATTATGAATGCTATTTTTAAAATCCTATGAAATAAATGAGAAAAAAATATATAATAAAAGCCTACGACATTAAACAAAAACATACTAAATCTCAAAGCGATTTAAAAAATAAAAGTATTTATAAAATGTAAAAATAACAGCACGAAAAATTGCGGGAAATGTCTTAAAAAAGAATCAGTCTCAGTTATCTAACTAACAGATATAATAATCTTTTATTAATAAAGGTTCTTTTTGAAAGTACATATTAAGTAATCAATGTTCCTATTAATCTATAATAGCGTCATTAGAGTTTAAATTCAGTTAATATGTTACTCTATTACTAGTTTATATCAAAATTATTGCAAGTACTCGGATTAAGTCGCACATATATAAAATAAACAAAATATACATAAAATAATCAGAATAGAAAATACAATTTGAAAGTAATTTACCAATCCTTACATATATAGATACAGGTATATATGAGCCTGTGTATTTCATCTATCCTTACAAAATGAAACTTGGGCATTGTAGATCGCTCCATTAGTAACAAAATATGTATATATTATATTTTTCCCGTCTATTGATCGCATTTTCTTTCACTTAAAGTTTTTTATTTTTAAAATAACTTACGCACAATTTAGAAACTGAAAAAATAGCTAAACATTTTTGGTACTATATGTAGTATAAAGATATTTCCAGAACTCTGGTCACGTGACTGATTGATGTTGCAAGTTTTATCGCGGGGAAATTGATCTCTACGTTTTTAAAATCAACAAGTCTATTTTTTTTTAGCAGTTTTCATTCGAATTTTTTTTCAAACAATAAATAAAAAGTATTACATGTTAGGGTTAAGTTTTGTCTTCATTAAAGCACAAACTAAATAGAACAGTAATGTTTTCGTTTTACTTCCTTTCATCCCAAAGCCAAATAAAAAATAATAACGGAGGAAGCCCCTCCCAAGAAACCCCAGAAAGCTTGATGGATCAATATTTTGAGAAAATGCATATATATAAATTATTTGATTTATAATCATATATTATAACACTGCAAATGTACAATCACTTTTTCTTTTAAAATATATATGTTTCTTGTTTTAAATTATAAATCAATAATATCAACAAATTAAAAATCCTTTTTCTTTTCAAAAACTTTATTTTCTTATAACAATACTGAACATATTTATATAATATAAAACTCCAAAAATAACTGTAAGAAGATAAAAACAGTTGAAACGTTGGAGTTTTATATTATATAAATTGTTACATTTACCATCTTCAAACTCCCTCCACTCACAACTTATAAATATATGTTCAATATTGATATAAGAAAATAAAGTTTTTGAAAAGAAAAAGGATTTTTAATTTGTTGATATTATTGATTTATAATTTAAAACAAGAAACATATATATTTTAAAAGAAAAAGTGATTGTACATTTGCAGTGTTATAATATATGATTATAAATCAAATAATTTTTATATATGCATTTTCTCAAAATATTGATCCATCAAGCTTTCTGGGGTTTCTTGGGAGGGGCTTCCTCCGTTATTATTTTTTATTTGGCTTTGGGATGAAAGGAAGTAAAACGAAAACATTACTGTTCTATTTAGTTTGTGCTTTAATGAAGACAAAACTTAACCCTAACACGTAATACTTTTTATTTATTGTTTGAAAAAAAATTCGAATGAAAACTGCTAAAAAAAATAGTCTTGTTGATTTTAAAAACGTAGAGATCAATTTCTCCGCGATAAAACTTGCAACATCAATCAGTCACGTGACCAGAGTTCTGGAAATATCTTTATACTACATATTGTACCAAAAATGTTTAGCTATTTTTTCAGTTTCTAAATTGTGCGTGTTATTTTAAAAATAAAAAACTTTAAGTGAAAGAAAACGCGATCAATAGACGGGAAAAATATAATATATACATATTTTGTCACTAATGGAGCGATCTACAATGCCCAAGTTTCATTTTGTAAGGATAGATGAAATACACAGGCTCATATATACCTGTATCTATATATGTAAGGATGAAAAAATTCAATGACCTGCTGAAAGATGAACTCACTCCCCAGGGAAATTGGTAAATTACTTTTAAATTGTATTTTCTATTCTGATTATTTTATGTATATTTTGTTTATTTTATATATGTGCGACTTAATCCGAGTACTTGCAATAATTTTGATATAAACTAGTATTAGAGTAACATATTAACTGAATTTAAACTCTAATGACGCTATTATAGATTAATAGGAACATTGATTACTTAATATGTACTTTCAAAAAGAACCTTTATTAATAAAAGATTATTATATCTGTTAGTTAGATAACTGAGACTGATTCTTTTTTAAGACATTTCCCGCAATTTTTCGTGCTGTTATTTTTACATTTTATAAATACTTTTATTTTTTAAATAGCTTTGAGATTTAGTATGTTTTTGTTTAATGTCGTAGGCTTTTTTTATATATTTTTTTCTCGTTTATTCTCATAGGATTTTAAAAATAGCATTCATAATTTGCACTTTGCTTATTTTTCATTGAACCCTTTGTGCAGGAGGGGAGGGGGATTTATATTATTTGCCTCTGATGTCATAATCAACTTTTGTTTTAAATTTCAATTTTCTATTCTGATTATTTTATTTGTGGTTTTTTGATTTTATATATGTGCGATTTTTTATTTGCAATAATTTTTGATATAAACGATTAGGTGCTGATTTAGTATGCACTCACAGCCGCCATTTTGAATTACAAGAACCACGGAAACCATGCTGAAACATCCAACCGATAAATGACATCGCTCAAAATGGCCATTTTCATAGGAAAAAAAAAACAAAAATCGGAATTTTCATATTAGTCAATCACGTGACTAAAATGGTAAAACATAAAAATCTTAATTTTCATAAAAAAAATCACGTGATTAAAATATTAAAACACAAAAATCACAATTTTCATAAAAAAATCATGTGATTAAAATATTAAAACACAAAAATAGCAATTAAAAAAAAAATCACGTGATTAAAATATTAAAACACAAAATCGTATATGCCAAAAGATTATAACTTATAAAATCTGAATGCTAAAAAATAGTGATGAAAACATTTTAAGCAATAATTATATTTTCATTCACTTATAGAAATAGAATCACGAGACTAAAAGGCGGTAAAGATCTTGAATACACGTTATCTACATCAATCTTTTTAAAAAACTCATATTTCAGTTTATTAAACCATTTACTTCTAATCAAAATCTGAATGCTAAAAATGTGACGTAAGAAAGATCGGTGGTTGCTAGTTTCAATTTTAGTTTGCGAGCTTATCAAACATATAACTTATAAAATCTAAAAAGTGAAGGAAAAATTGATAAAAAATAAAAAAGGAAAACGCCTGAGGCTCTATAATTAAAAAAGGTGGTGGGAAGGGACTACACTTAAAAAAAATGGCGGGAAAACGTCACATTAAATAGCATAAGGTGATACTATCAAAAAAAGAGGGCGGGAAAAGAAAAAGAAGTGAAAATTAAAAAATACTTTAAAATAAACCAAAAACACAATCAAAAAAAAAATAAATAACGCTATAAATCCAAGCATTATAATAGTAAATCTCAAAAAATTAAAAAATCAAAAACACTATAAATCCAAGCATTGTAATAGCAAATCTCAAAAAATTAAAAACGCTATAAATCCAAGCATTGATAGCAAATCTCAAAAAATTAAAAACACTATAAATCTAAGCATTGTAATAGTAAATCTCAAAAAATTAAAAAATCAAAAACACTATAAATCCAAGCATTGTAATAGCAAATGTCAAAAAATTAAAAACGCTATAAATCTAAGCATTGTAATAGCAAATCTCAAAAATTAAAAATGCTATAAATCTAAGCATTGTAATAGCAAATCTCAAAAAATTAAAAATGCTATAAATCTAAGCATTGTAATAGCAAATCTCAAAAAATTAAAAAATCAAAAATACTATAAATCCAAGCATTGTAATAGCAAATCTCAAAAAATTAAAAATGCTATAAATCTAAGCATTGTAATAGCAAATTTCAAAAAATCAAAAATGCTATAAATCCAAGCATTGATAGCAAATCTCAAAAAATTAAAAACGCTATAAATCTAAGCATTGTAATAGTAAATCTCAAAAAATTAACGTATCTTACGGCATTTAAAAATAAATCATAAATGCTATTTGCAAAAAGAAAGCTTATTCCTGTCTTCAGCAGTATATACTAAATCAGTATTTTAAAAAAACTATTTAAAAACTATAATGCTATAAATCAGACATTGTAACGTAACATTAAACAGCCTAAAATGCTACAATGGAAAAAAGTGTGGGAAAAGAAAAAAAAGCAAAAGAAGCTAATATTGAAAATTAAAAAAAATTACACAATCCTTTAAAATAAATCAAAAACGGTAATTTATAGAGTGATAATCAAACATTGTAATTGTAAATCTCAAAAAAATTAACTTATGTTAAGGCATTTTTTTAAAAAAAATCGTAAATGATATTTACAAAAACCCTTTAAAATATAGCGATCACTAGAAAAATAATAAATGCTATTTTAAAAAGCTCAGTCCGGTCTAGCAACGCTATATACTAAATCAGTATTATAATTTTAAAAAACAATATTTAAAAACTATAATGCTATAAATCAAACATTGGGTTGTAATGTCACATTAAATAGCCAAAGGTTATACTATGGAAAAAAAGTGCGGGAAAAGAAGAAGAGATGAACATTGAAAATTAAAAAATACTTTAAGATAAACCAAAAATGCTAATGTATATAGTGATGAAAATCAAATATTGCAATCGTAAATCTCAAAAAATTAACGTGTGTTAAGGCATTTTTTAAAAAAAGTCGTAAAACCTAAATATATATACATAGTGATAATTAGAAAAAATGATAAATGCTTCTATCAAGATTACTCCGGTCTTTCAACAGTATATACTAAATCTCAAAAATCAGTATTATAATTTTAAAAAATTATATTGGTAAATGTGAAATGGCGGGAACACCCATCACTTTCAACACTATCAACAAATAAAAAACCTAATTAACTTATTTTTAAAAATATAATATTTTACATTTGGCTTTGGGATTATCCCTCTAACTAAAAGTTATAATAATGAATCACAAATCTGAATAATAGACAGTTAGCATTTATTTAAGTAATTTTTTACCAATATTTTAAGAATTTTAAAAAAAATTACCAACATTCTCAATCGGATGGATGGTCATCGCTCAGGCTAAATTTGGTTCTTCCTAGATCTCTTCATTACTGCAACAGCACAAGCCATCAACAAATTATACTTTTAAGATTTAGGTTTATTACTGTAAAGAAGATGCCAGTAAAATTAACTTATTCAGGAAATATCGATATGGTCTCTTTCAAATTTATTTTTAAAACTGTGTATTTGGGTCTCACACAAATAAGAGCAGGTATGTATGACGTAAGATAATTTCCAAGAATTAGAGTTTGGGATGGGCCTTTCTCTTACTAAGATGAAGTTAAACTTTGAAATTTAAAAAAAAGCAACTGTAAACCAGCTAATGGACTTTTATGCCTCAAGCCTAACTAGTCATGAAATGCAAAAGAGGGGTAAAAATTTATAATAAATTAATGATTTAAAAATATAATCGCACTGTAACATATTATACGTCACAACTTGTACTCATATATATATATATGTGTATGCCGATACATGTATTACTTTTAAGATTTTAGTTTTAATACTTTAAAGACACAAGTAAAATTATTTGGTAATTTATTATAAAAAATATAAAAATAAATTAATGATTTAAAAATATAATCGCACTGTAACATATTACAAGTCACAACTTGTACTCATATATATTTATTCCGAAAATATTGCAAAAACAAAAAAGAGACCTTTTCATTAATATTAAAAAAAAAAAAAGAAATATAAAGGGTGTGTGTTCATGTGATCATATGATTTGAAAATGGATATATGAATGACTAATAAAATATATTCTTTATATTCACTTATTGTTGCTAATTCTGTCTATCATTCCGTTTCACCTTTTAAGTATCATAGTAGGCCTGTTTGTCAAATTCAAACCCATCCCAGGCCATGTGTATAATCCTATAATAATGAACTTTGATGTATAATAACGTATGTTTACGTGTATGTGCGCACATCTAATATATAAATATATATTTATATATTAGATGTGTGCACATACACATACGTTATTATACATCAAAATACATTATTATAAGATTACATACGTAATGGTGTTAGGCTTGAAGCATAAAAGTCCATTAGCTGGTTTACAGTTTTTTTTTTTTTAAATTTGAAAGTGTAACTTAACACTTTTATAGGTGACCCTTTTATCTTAGTAAGACAAAGGCCCATCCTAAACTCTAATTCTTGGAAATTATCTTACGTCACACATACCTGCTGTTATTTGTGTGAGACCTAAATACACAGTTTTAAAAATAAATTTGAAAGAGACCATATCAAGCTGTGATATTTCCTGAATAAATTAATTTTACTGGCATCTTCTTTACAGTAATAAACCTAAATCTTAAAAGTATAATTTGTTGATGGCTTGTGCTGTTGCAGTAATGAAGAGATCTAGGAAGAACCAAATTTAGCCTGAGCGATGGCCATCCATCCGATTGAGAATGTTGGTAATTTTTTTAAAATTCTTAAAATATTGGTAAAAAATTACTTAAATAAATGCTAACTGTCTATTATTCAGATTTGTGATTCATTATTATAACTCTTAGTTAGAGGGATAATCCCAAAGCCAAATGTAAAATATTATATTTTTAAAAATAAGTTAATTAGGTTTTTTATTTGTTGATAGTGTTGAAAGTGATGGGTGTTCCCGCCATTTCACATTTACCAATATAATTTTTTAAAATTATAATACTGATTTTTGAGATTTAGTATATACTGTTGAAAGACCGGAGTAATCTTGATAGAAGCATTTATCATTTTTTCTAATTATCACTATGTATATATATTTAGGTTTTACGACTTTTTTTAAAAAATGCCTTAACACACGTTAATTTTTTGAGATTTACGATTGCAATATTTGATTTTCATCACTATATACATTAGCATTTTTGGTTTATCTTAAAGTATTTTTTAATTTTCAATGTTCACCTCTTCTTCTTTTCCCGCACTTTTTTTCCATAGTATAACCTTTGGCTATTTAATGTGACATTACAACCCAATGTTTGATTTATAGCATTATAGTTTTTAAATATTGTTTTTTAAAATTATAATACTGATTTAGTATATAGCGTTGCTAGACCGGACTGAGCTTTTTAAAATAGCATTTATTATTTTTCTAGTGATCGCTATATTTTAAAGGGTTTTTGTAAATATCATTTACGATTTTTTTTAAAAAAATGCCTTAACATAAGTTAATTTTTTTGAGATTTACAATTACAATGTTTGATTATCACTCTATAAATTACCGTTTTTGATTTATTTTAAAGGTTTGTGTAATTTTTTTTAATTTTCAATATTAGCTTCTTTTGCTTTTTTTTCTTTTCCCGCACTTTTTTCCATTGTAGCATTTTAGGCTGTTTAATGTTACGTTACAATGTCTGATTTATAGCATTGTAGTTTTTAAATAGTTTTTTAAAATACTGATTTAGTATATACTGTTGAAGACAGGAATAAGCTTTCTTTTTGCAAATAGCATTTATGATTTATTTTTAAATGCCATAAGATACGTTAATTTTTTGAGATTTACTATTACAATGCTTAGATTTATAGCGTTTTTAATTTTTTGAGATTTGCTATCAATGCTTGGATTTATAGCAATTTTGATTTTTTGAGATTTGCTATTACAATGCTTAGATTTATAGCGTTTTTAATTTTTTGAGATTTACTATTACAATGCTTAGATTTATAGCGTTTTTAATTTTTTGAGATTTGCTATCAATGCTTGGATTTATAGCATTTTTGATTTTTTGAAATTTGCTATTACAATGCTTAGATTTATAGTGTTTTTAATTTTTTGAGATTTGCTATTACAATGCTTGGATTTATAGTGTTTTTGATTTTTTAATTTTTTGAGATTTGCTATTACAATGCTTAGATTTATAGCATTTTTATTTTTTTGAGATTTGCTATTACAATGCTTAGATTTATAGCGTTTTTAATTTTTTGAGATTTGCTATCAATGCTTGGATTTATAGCATTTTTGATTTTTTGAGATTTGCTATTACAATGCTTAGATTTATAGCGTTTTTAATTTTTTGAGATTTGCTATCAATGCTTGGATTTATAGCATTTATGATTTTTTTAAAAAGATTGATGTAGATAACGTGTATTCAAGATCTTTACCGCCTTTTTGGTCTCGTGATTCCATTTTTATAAGTGAATGAAAATATAATTATTGCTTAAAATCTTTTCATCATTATTTTTTAGCATTCAGATTTTATAAGTTATAATCTTTTGGCATATACGATTTTGTGTTTTAATATTTTAATCACGTGATTTTTTTTATTATTAAAATTGCTATTTTTGTGTTTTAATATTTTAATCGCGTGATTTTTTTATGAAAATTGTGATTTTTGTGTTTTAATATTTTAATCACGTGATTTTTTTAATGAAAATTAAGATTTTTATGTTTTACCATTTTAGTCACGTGATTGACTAATATGAACATTCCGATTTTTGTTTTTTTTTCCTACGAAAATGGCCATTTTGAGCGATGTCATTTATCGGTTGGATGTTTCAGCATGGTTTAGGTGGTTCTTGTAATTCAAAATGGCGGCCGTGAGCGCATACTAAATCGACACCAACAAATACGTTATTACAGGTTATTACAGGTTACTACGAGGTTTGAATTATTATCTGTTAGTTAGATAACTGAAGAGTGATTCTTTTTTAAATCACTTTGACATTTAGTATGTTTTTGTTTAATTTGGTAGGCTCTTATTATAGTTTTTTTTTTCAATTATACATTTCAATTTCAGCGCTTTTGACCGATTTGTCGTGCGGCGGGTGGGGGGGGGTACCATTTCTAAAATTAAGTGATTTTTAGATATATTTTTTTTTACATTTCAATTTCAGCAATTTTGACCGATTTGTCTTGTTCGGCGGGGGGTAGCATTTCTAAAATTAAGCAATTTTGAGCAAATATCAAAAAATAAATTTATCAATTGCAGGCTTCTTGGTGCTTCTGCAGTGCTGCCTGGTGGCTCATCCAGTTACATCAGAAAATATTTTTTGCAAGTATTTATATATATATGTCAACAAATGGCGTTCTACCAAAAACACCGTCAAGCTTTACATAAACGTCAGAGTATGCATTCACTATCTCTAACTTTAATTCCACTTTCAGATCATGATTTCAAGCTATTTGCTATCATCAGTGAAAGACAGGAATTTTAGAAACTAGATCTAAACACAAACTCTGAGCGTTTATGAAACACTTTCTATTCAGCTTGCAAGCGTGAATCTTTTAGACACGTAATGTCTTCAAACTCAGCATAGCAAGCCAGATAGCTATACGGGTCTGATCTCAGTTCAGCATCACTACATAGTAGAAGCCTCTGCAATATATATCATTGCTAGAAAGACCTCAAAGGTACATTTATGAAAACAAAAAAGTTAAAAACTTGCTAACGCTTGTATTTATGTCAACAGATGGCATTCTACCAAAAACACCATCAAGCGTATGTTTACATAAACATCAGAGTGTGCATTCACTGTCTCTAACTTTAATTCCACTTTCAGATCATGATTTCAAGCTATTTGCTATCATCAGTGAAAGGCAGGAATTTTAGAAACTAGATCTAAACACAAACTCTGAGCGTTTATGAAACAGTTTCTATTCAGCTTGCAAGCATGAATCTTTTAGACACATAATGTCTTCAAACTCAGCATAGCAAGCAGATAGCTATATGGGTCTGATCTCAGTTCAGCATCACCACATAGTAGAAGCCTCTGCAATATATATCATTGCTAGAAAGACCTCAAAGGTACATTTATGAAAAACAAAAAACAAGTTTAAAACTTGCTAACGCTTGATGTGATGTATTATGGCTTCTCCTTAAACGAAGTCAAGAATCTCTCAGCAATTATGCCCAGATAAACTTGTTAGCCACTTTCTTTTGCATTCCCCACTCTAAATTTACCCATAATCTGCTCTATCCCATTTCCACAACATAATTTTTGTCAACCCTATAACCTTTATATCTAAATCCCCCTTATCTTTTCCCAAACCCAGCATAAAAACCAATAATTCACTTTCTGTATAATCACTCTTTTCATATTTATTTTTCCACAACTTCATTACATGTACCCTTTCTGTTTTCAAACATTTACATTCAATTAACAAATGCCTAATATTTTCAATTCCTTCCTTACATAATTTACAAAATAAATCACCCATATTTTTCCATTTACATGTATATTCTTTTGTAGCTAAAGATCCCGTTCGAGCCTTAAACAATAAACTACTTTCCTTACTATTATCATATATTAACTCACTCCTAATATTCTGTTTATTTCTATATATATATTTAAACTCTTTTTACTCTCCGTACTATTTCTCCATCTCTCTAACTCCCTAGTCTTTATTAATAAATTTATTCTTTTATCCCATTCCTTACTACTATAACATTCAATAATCCTCTTAACACAATCATCCCATCTTTTGTACAAATATACTGATATAAATTCTTTATCCCAATCTTTTGCATACTGCATTACCTTTGTCACCCATCTTGTTACCTGCCCTTTACTCATAACCCAATTAAATACTATTTTAGCTATTCTTTTATTATCCATAAACTGCAATCTACCAAACATTTTCATTTTACTTTTTGCATCTCTCATATGAAACCTTGACCATCCCATTTCTCCTTGAATTGCCTCCCTTGCTGTCCATACTTCTGCATCCAATGCATGTCTTCCTATTTCCCTTTGAGCTTTTTCAAAATAATGTAATATATTTTTACTAACATATAATGCATCATTACCATATGTTAACCCTGCTACTGCAACTCCTTTCCATATAATTCTAGCTACATCATATTTGTTATATGAAAATATTGTTAATTTCTTTATCAATCCCTTTCTTTTCTTTGCTTCATTTATCAATTTTTTCTCCCATTCATCCAGATAATTTTTCTGATTACTTAAAATAATTCCCAAATAACTATATCTATTCACCACACTTAACTTAATATCTCCCAATAAAAATTCTACATCTTCTTTTTCCTCAGTATTAACCATCATTATATTTAATTTTTCTTCACTAAATTTAATCCCCATCTCTTTACCCACCCTTGCACATGTCCTCAACATAACTTCAATATCTTCTTTTTTTTCTGCACACAAAAATATATCATCCGCAAAAAAAAGACCTGACAAAATATATACTCCCTTACTACCTATTAACGGTATCTCTATCCCTCTTCCTAATCTTTCTATTGCTCTTTCCATTTCACTCAAAAACAACACAAACAAAATAGGTGACATAGGGCATCCTTGCCTTAGTCCCACACCATTTTTAACTTTAATTGATTCTATATTCTCTAATTGATATATATAATAATTATTTTCATATAATTTCTTAATAATATCTATTAAAGCTTCATCCATTCCCAAATTTGCTAAACTTATCCATAATCTATTTCTATTTACTCTATCATATGCCTTCTCTATATCTATAAAACTCATATATAACTGTTTATCTGCATTCCTACTCATATCCATAAGTTGTGTAACTACAAATAAACTATCTCCTATACGCCTATCTAATCTAAAACCTCCTTGCATTTCACCCACTACATTATTCCCTTCCATCCATTTTACAACTTTACTAGCCACCATATACGAGAAAACTTTATATAAAACTGATGTTACCGCTATTGGTCTATAATTATTCAACTTTCTATGATCCTTACCCTTTCCTTTAAATAATAACCTTACTCTTGTATTACTCCAACTACTTGGGAAAACTCTATTCTGTGCCATTTTATTAAAACAGGATAATAACTTTACTTTTGCCCTATATCCTAATTCATTACCATCTCTGCTGCCCATCCATCTAAACCTCTTGCCTTCCCACTTTTCAATTTCTTCTCTACCTCATTTAGTTCATTTTCTGAAAAGCTAATATTCCCATTACTATATTCTTTCATATTTTCTAACATTCTATCATTCACATCTAACATCTTTTTTATATTCATTACCTAACTATTTATTTATTTATGTCAACAGATGGCGCCATCTGTTGACATAAATACAAGCGTTAGCAAGTTTTTAACTTGTTTTTTTTTGTTTTTCATATATATATAACCATTTTATTAAGTTACTTGAGAGCATTTAATGTGTCTTCCACAACGCTTTGTGGTTTAATGCAATAATATAATGGCAGGTTTAAAAAATCAAAATCCATGTATCATATCTTATGTACATCACTTTCTATGAAATACCTTTTTGTGAACTATTGAACAATAAACTAATTGATTACTTTTAGTATTTTCTATAAAGTCATAATTTACCTAAGCTGTAAGTGGAACTTATGTTTAAATGTCCACTTTTAGTTAATTAAAAGGTATTTAACTAACTTACCTAGAAGATAAAACAAATATAGAAAGTTCTTAAACACTATCACGCACATTTTGTAAGCATGAAAAGGAGCACGGCTTGTTTACTGTTATTCTATAAGACTTTGTTGGAGAGAACATTGACCTGTAGTAAATTATTTATTTAAAAGACTTTTTTACCTTTTATCTTTATAATAAAACAAATTGTGAATTATGATTGGACAACAAATTATCATAATTTTTATCAATCTTTTATTTTTATGCAGAGCAAAATTTGAAAATGTTTATTAGAATATATTTGTGAGATTTATAATAATATTCCATCCAATAAAGACGGAAAAAAATAAAAAGTATATATATTTTTAATTTGAAATCTAAAATAATACAACTACTATAATATTAATTTTACAACAAAATAAAATATAACAATCGTAAGATATGATAATTTATTCTAGATGGATACTATTGAAATGTCTATAGTGTCAGACTTCAGATGTAAAACAGAGTACTAAACAAAACTATTTAGTTATATAAGACATATTTAACACGAGCAAATTTGTTCTCAACCAAAGTTTAAATCATGTCATTCAATAAATTCTTGTATAACAATTTCATATATTTACTAAAACTTTACTAAAATATTAACCAGTTAGATCCTTCAATATTTAGTATGATGTTAAAATTGGTAAATGTTTATTACATGAGAATGTATTGACTGGAACCATTTAAACATTGAGAGAAGTAATTTGAATATATTTTGTAAATTTAACATTAGCATATTTATTTTGTTTAATTTAATATATCCGTGTGATTTCTTCTTACTTTATCGTTAATAAAGGGATGTCTTTTAAAATAAGGATTATAGTTTATTATCTGCTTAACGCTTAAGAGGCACATCTTTGTTGAATGGAGATAAAAGTTTGAAATTCAACCACTTTTTAAAATTTTGGTATTATTTTTTAACTTTGCATTATTGTATGCATTTGTCCATATTAATCGTAACGGTGTTATAATTATAAGAATTGTTGTTGATGATAGTGCTATTATATATATATTAATTAATGTATATTTTGGATGTTCTGTTATTATTAGTTCTTAAAAAACAAGTGCTCAATTTCTTACTTTTTATGTAGCTTCAACATAATTTGTCAATAAATGAAATTGCTTTATTGATATCTTCCTAAATTCTTTGTTAGTAATAAAATATATAAAAAAGGGAATATTAACTGTAATGTATTCCATCAAATAAGATGTAATAAGTTCATCTAAACTATAAATTAAGCCTAAATTGATATCACGTGATTGACTAATATTTATAAGTGCTATAATTCCTTTAGTGAAAATTAGGGCAAGGGCAAACCATTGAATTCCAAGCATACTGTTTAATAAAATAACAACGGATCTTATTTCATCATTGATATTATTATTTACTCTATTAATTACATTTTTAAGTTTCATTTTTCTCAGTTTTATCTGTTTATATTTCATAACAATCAAAAAATTATTAATTAATGATACGAGTAAAGGGATAAAAATAAAAAACAACATAAAGCAAATCACTTTTGCATGAATTAATGGTGAAAAGATACATACTTTATTAACAATATATAAAGGTATATTCTGTCCATTATAACAAGTGAATTCAGTTTTGATGCATTCTAACATATATGAATTACCTATAACGTCTAGAACAAAGAAGATCAAAAGCAATATGTATATAAATTTGAGAGATTTCCAAGATTTATACTTATGCGGATTGTATAAAGCTAAATATCTAAAAACCGTAAGGGTCAAAATAATAATAATTGTATTTTGTATTAAAGTAAAACCTAATACAAGAAAAACCTTTGAAATATAAAACGTGAGAATCATATTATATACTGTAGGATTTCTCACTTGATATATAAGAGGTAACATTGCGTTGGTTATTAAAATATCATAAACAGAAGATATAATAAATAACTTTTTCATTTTTTCATCCATCTGCATTTTTGCAAATACTAGTGCTGTTAAAATATTACTCGGAAATCCAATAATCCAGGCTAAGGAGCATACGATTTCTAATGATGTTTTGACATATGGTAACTCGAAGATGATCGGTAAGAGAGTTTTGTTTATATGAGAATCGTTGATGTAAGAACAATTATTAAGCATATTTATTTAGGGTAGAAAAATGAAACGTTTTAAGTTAATAACAGAAAATGTATTAGTGAATAAATTAAAATGCTTTTACTTTAAAATGATATTTTATTTGTTATATTGTTGAATTATATATACTAATGGCAATTATTTCTTAATTTTACTATTTTATTTGGAAAAAAGTCTTAATTTTTGAACGCAGAAGATAGCTATATTAAAAAAAAAACTATTAAAAGCAATAAATATACATTTTAAATGGTTAGCTTTACCTTAAGTAAAATAAATTTTTATTATTGTGTTAAATAAAATATAAAAATATTCAATTGAAATATAATATTGTAATACGTAATACTCTTAGTTTCCATCAATATTTGAAAGTTACAAACTAACACTATTACGTATTACACATTATATTTCAATTGAATATTTTTATATGTAATTGTTGACATTTTTCTACCCCAGTATTTCAAATGACTAACAACGTTTTGGAGATTATCTTGTTTAACAGGCAACCCCGGTATTAATTTTATTATTTACATAAATGTCTATCAAAAATTGAACCTGTTGACCAGGTAGAGTAGGAAACGCAAAAACTATGTCTATATAGTCGCCATTACACCTGCGGATAGAATTTGACTACTATCCATCGTATTGTGTTCAAATACGAATCCCTTTCTTAAATATATCTTAAGAAATAAAAATCTACATATCCTATATCAGGATGCACTTAAAAAATTTTTTTTAAAAATATACCTAGTGGTGATTATTTCATTTAAAAATATAAACAACAATTTCTTCGGATAAATTATATTAATGAGCGCCAATTAATAAATGACCTCAAGCGCCAAATCTTACTAAGACCGTAAGAATTATACTTCCCCCTTTTAAGAAATCTTAAAACTTTCGCTAATTAGGTGCCCGACCCTTTTAGCTAGTTCAAATTCCATAGCTGGGAGGTAACAATCCCCATCAGACTGAACGGAGGTAATGGCTAAAATTGCGTAGTTGAAACAAGCTTTCCCTACTTTATGAACTTCTCAACTTAAAACGCGTATATTTAAACTTAACTTAAGCATGTCGTTCTATCAGTAGTATACTGAATTGTGTGTCAGTCACATAAGACTTGTAAAGTCAATAAGCAAGGTATTCCACATGGCCAAGCATTCATTTCTTTATTTTTTCTCTCAAATGCCCTCTAGGTAGTATGTTGTGTTTTGTGCTTAAGCTGGGATAGTTTTTATGGTGCTTTTGCTGCATTACAAACTACAAACTTGTGTTCTGTGATGAGATTTTCTGTTCATTATAGTGCCAGAGGCAGGCATGCATATAGTAAGACAATATCTCCAAAAATAACAATAGATCAAATAAATGAAATAACAAAAAATTGCTTAATTAAAAAAATTATTGTCCAGCTTGTAAGTCTGTGTAAATGTTATGGTATAGCAAACCATGACTAACAATAGACCCAAGAAATGAAACAATTGTTTTTGACCAAATATCCCCACAAGGCATTATAAATTATATCCCAGTTTATATGTCTATGGAAATGTTAATGCAAATTGGCCTAACCAAACTAAAACATCAAAAAAGAGATTCAACTCAATTTCATTTCCCATATCAGATTGGGATAATGTAACTAATTGGTTACATACCTACACTTAAAACATAATTAGATAGTTGGCAGCATGTTGCTCAGGTTTGAGAATAAAACATATTTTATTAATGAAAGAAAATAATATTTAAATTTTTTAGACCTATTTTTTAAAGGGTCATTATTTAACTCGATATTTGTAAAATCCCCATATGATAGTATGAAAATGTTCAAACATTAAATATATTTAAGAGTATTTAAAAAAGAGAGAGAAAGCAGAAAAAAATATTTTGTAAATTTTATTTTTAATTAACCAAAACTGTTTTTTGATCGCTCTTTAATAAAAAAAGAAAATCAAATCAGTGGATTTAACTGATTATTTTGTTGGTGGTTTTGTTGAAAGCAGATTTGGTTTTAATTATAAAGGAATGTCAAGAATTTTATTATATTATTAGCTGAACAATTGTATTTATAAAATTTTATCTAATTAGTTGTCATGAAAATTATCATGAAAAAAACATATTGTAATTGGCTTGTGGGCAAGTTTGTTCTAGAAAAAATATATATGTGAGGGTATGTTAGTGATAATACCCAAGTTCTTGGAAAGGTTACTGCTAACTTACCTATTGAAGAGAGCAGTCAAATATTAATGCTGTTGCTGAAAACAATAGAAAAAGTATTCCTAACTTAGCTGTTGAAGAGAAAGCAGTGAAGTTTTCATCCAGCTACTAAAGAAGAAAGAAGTCAAAATCATTACCATGCTATTGAATAAAATAGTGAAGTTTTTATTGTATCAAGCATTTAGTATACTGTAAGTTTATCACTAAAATTTTTGTACAATTAAAATCATGTGCTAGATTTAGCTAAAACCTAGGCATTACTTTCTTCCATGTGCCATACCTTCACTCAAAGACAATGTAGAAAATTTAAAACCACTCTAAAGTAGACTGCAATCTAGTCTTCAAACAAGATCATGAATCTCTGTCTACACGTCTTACCTGAAAATTCAAGAGATGAACCAAATGGACAAAATTGCATACTTGTTATTTACCTAAAATTGCTACAGATTCAGGAAAGAAGAAATTTAACCAGCCCCATATTTAGAAGCCTTAAGAGAGAAACTTTATCGCAAGCAACTGGAAAGACCTCCAGAAGCAAAAAAACCCATGACTAGTGATATTATTTTTTATGTGTGCACACTATTTTTGTGTTAATACAATTTTTTTATTTCATAACAGTAATAACAATTTGCCATTTGTATTGTATAATAATTGATAATAGTAAATACTTTACTAAGTTAAAATATTCCAAATTGTTAAACTTTTGTTTTTTTTTCTCTAAAACCTAGTCAAATTTCTATTACAAATGGTAAAATAGCATTAAAAAAATTTTTTTTTGTAAAGTTACTTTTTTATCTTGCTGAACTGAATCAAAGATTAGTATCTTTAATTCTGAACATGTTTGTTAATTAATTCTTAAAACTTTTCAAGAAAAAACCTAATGAATTTAAAGTTAATGCATAAATAAAAATTAATTGGTTGATTAATGTAATTTTTGTAAAAATGTATTTTTTTTTATGAAATGGGTATTTGGAATGTCATATTATCATGCCGTTTTTGTTTTTGTTGTTAATTATATATTAAATAATTGTTTTTAAAAATATTTTTAGTCTTAATTTCTTTATGCTATCCAATTCCTGTTTCATGAAGTGCAGTATGTGTGTGCCCTTATATCATGACAACTTATATTGTAGGTTTTAGATTTTTTATGATCGCAATAAAACTAGTTATGTATAAGTAGGGGAAGCCGATGACTTGCTTAAGGTTATTTACAATATAACATTTATTTATTTTCTACTTGCTCACATTAATAAATTGGAATTCTTGCTTCCTGAGCTAGATTCATGCATAATACCTATATATAGTAAGGTGCATATATATTTAGTATATGGGCACCCAGTTGATAATGATGATGATCATCATCATTCTGGTTTGGGCAAAGAGAAAATTGTTAAAGCCCATGCACTACATTTTATCCAATTTAGTCTATCAGAATTTAAGTTTATAGTTGACCAGTACATTAATTGTATTAAGTTGACAGTGCATTGTTGATGATTGGCATGTTGTAATATCCTATTTTATTGTGTTTATGATTGTGAATCCTGATGGATTAGCACTTAAGTTTGTGCATTCATATTGAAACAGTAAGATTCGTATTCGAATCTTAAGTTTCACCTTTTTCTGTCATCTCTCACTGACCAGTCTATCCCACCCAAATTTAAACTTTTTGGTATCAAGTTGTGTGTGTGGCAATATTAAAAATGTATAAATATATGTAGAATTCAGCATAAACACGCACACATTTCGATCTCAAATTAAAGGCAATAAATAAGGATAAAATAATATAATTTAGATTTCTTTTAGTTATATAATTTTGTATAATTTTAATCATTTATTTTGGATTATAAAGTTCGTATTTATTGCTTTGTTTAAATTTTGTTTAATAATAATTCTAAAAAAATCTGATGTAATATTTAATTAAAAGTTAAAATAATCTTATGTTCCCTTTTTGTCTTTGAAATTTAAAAGCATCGGTCAGTGATAGATAATAGATTAATTAAAGAAAAATTCCCCAAAATGTAATTAGTAAATGTAAAATGTAAATAATAGAACGGCAGCTTTCTTTATAATTAAAACCAACAAAATGCATTGATTATCCTCAGGGCAGATTAAGTAGAACCTAAAAATACCTTAACAAAAATGTGAAAGATCAAGATAAGAAAAGAGGCCATCTTAGACTGGCTGGAGACATTCACTTAAACTTTAGCTTTGCTCTCGATCACTGAGAGTCTCCAAAATATAAAATAAATTGTTCCTGCCAAGGTATGACCGAGTAAAAGCACCTAGATTATTCTCCATTGGGAGATGGCTTATCGGATGCCGAACTTTCCATTGCCCGTCATAAATTCACCATGAAGATCTGCTGCCTGAAATAAATGAGAAAGCTGCTGCTGCTGTTAAAGTAAATGAAACATCTAAATACAAGAAAGAATTGCCACTCATGAACTATTTGCTACTAAACCAATGGACTCGGAAAACTTCTTATAAAACAGGTACCTGTCTGTGTTCAAACTCTAGAGTACTCTAATAATATGCTATAGCTCTTCTTCATAATACTTATCTAAATTATAAAATGTAAAAACTATCATTAGTATAACTAAAATTGAATAATTAATTTAATGTGTAAATTTCTCTAGTAATCTAGATTACCTCATTCTATCTTTCTTGGGTGCATATTTCTAAAATCTATATTTATTATTTAATTATTGCATGCTCATAATTGTCTCAATTTTCAAAGTTTAAATCTATGATCGCTTGAAACATTGAATGCGTGTCAAATTTTCATTAATATTTACTTTCATAAATAACTTAACTTTCATATAAATCGACACACATTCAATGCATCATTTATTGTAATGCAGGGTCTACTACTTCGCAAATGGCTGGCATATTGGTTATAATAATTCCCAGTTTAGATATGTTTTGTATTTATTAAATCTTAATGAATAATTTCATCAAATTACATTTCTTTGAGAGTCGCCAGAGTTCTTTATTAAATATTGATAATGTAGGGCTGAGTTAGAAATCTATTGAAATCTTACCATAACCGTTTATACATTATACATGTGTTACGTTTTAGAGACGACCCATTCCATGCCGTGAATACTCCGGATTCTTCAGGGTTGAAATTAACCCGTCATCCTACACAAGCGGACATAATAAAGGCTCCCATAGGATTTGACGACCATCATGCAGCCAGCCAGCAAATTGCAACACTGACGGCTTGTCCCTGGTTATGCTTATGTGACACCCTACTTCGTCAGGCCGATGGCAGAGACCAGCCCGTCATTCTTATAAACGCATTCACGGCATTGCAGTTTCAATATACTGCCATTCCATATCACCTTTCTAAAGCGTACCACGTGTTCCTTTACTTAATTTTATTATTCTATATATCACTCCGCCTCTACATTATCTTCATAATTCACTCTCAAATAAATGTCTGCCCTTAGTGATAAATAAATATTTTAATTAAATAAATATATGTCCGCCGCTACTCTTAAATCTTACTTTAGACTCTTGCATTGCAAAAGTATAAATTCCTCAAGGCATGCATTAGAAATACTTACTCGAGAATTTTAGGTAGCTAGATTATGCCTTCAAATAAATGAATTCCTTTTGTAAACATTACAGTATCAGAAATACCATTACTGAGGTCCTCAAGATAAAGTAAGGTTGAAACAAATAAATGTATTCCTTTTGTAAACATTACAGTATCGGAAATACCGCTAGTGAAGTCCTCAATATAAAATAATGTCTAAATAAATAAATGTATTCTTTAAAATATAATAGTATTGCAAATCCTGCTAATGAAGCTTTGAATCCATAAAATATTATTAGTAAATGATTTTCTTATTAAAATGTGTTAATAAATAATTTTAAACTATACGTCTGCAGTTACGTTTCATTTATTTGATACCCATTCTATATAACATTTCCTCAATTATATAAATATGAATGTTTAATTAATATTAGTTTGATTATTGGCTAACTCAAGAATAAAATCATGAATCTCTTGCATATCCCTGACCACCGTGCCTAAAGAAATATTTACTAATGTCGCATCAGATGCGTTCTTTCGTGGATTGTATTGTGGAACCGATAAACTATGTTCGAACTCAGTAACACGGGTGGCTTTGCTACCCCGATGGTGCTGCTGTTCTGTGTGGTGGTCAAATTCTGCACTCTGTTTACGAGTCACACGTTTTCTGACTGTTACATAGTAAATTTTTTTTTAGCGTTTGGCGCTTTCCAACGTGGAGCTTTCGATACAAAAAACCCATACTTACTCTGAGCAAAATATAACGCATATAAATTTCTTTTAGCGTTCGTTACTCGAGTTAGCTAATTATTCTATATATATACGATTTTGTTTTGATAAAAATAATGAAAAAAAAAAATAAATCGAGTGAAATAATGTGGATCGAGTGAATGATAGGACAGCAGGCATAATAACAAATTTAAGGAAAGCGGGGATGTGTGTGTAATTTAAGAAGGAACTAAAGTACTCAGATCTAATGAAATATTTATATATATATGTAAAAAAAAAAGTAATCAGTCGCTAAATGAGAAAGCAAGTAGCATTGAATTTTTTTTATTAAACCACCGTTATATGTATAGCATAGACAGCAGAAGCTTGTTATATCAGTTGTAA
>JAQFVV010005222.1:0-30081 GCA_028023455.1 Epiperipatus broadwayi | reverse complement strand
AACTGTATAAAAATTAGAAGTATAATAAGTATACAGATGAACATTATAAAAATAATGAGAAAGTCAGATAAAACGTGTGCTCTTCAGGAGGTATTACCAAGCAAATTCAGAAGAACAGTGTAATTTCCAGTATATACAGAAATGTCAAAGATCAAAAACTGAATGATAATAAAAAAAAGTTGAACATACAAATAAAATGAATTTTTGATTAGTCAAACCATCTAACCTGAATGTTAGAACAATATTCACTTGAAGATTGAATTTGAGACATTTGTATCAATGATAAAGGCAAAAAAAAAGAGAGCTTTGACTCACAGCAATAATTACAGAAGAAATATTGGATAATCTAACCACTTTAATGTGAAAAGTTAAAAAAAGCTAAGATATTCATTTAGTGATTTTCATGGGTAAACTATACATTAAGACATAATTTATAACACATTAAATAAAAAATCATAGAAATATCTAAAATAATTGCTCCAATCCAATTTCTGGTTGAATATTAAAAACAAAGATAATTGTGATCTTAATTTTTTGAAAGATTCCATAAATAAAAATAATTACCATTGTTAGCTCAGTTACTTTGAATATCAAATTGTTCCAACATTCAATGGCTTTTATTCTAACCGTGGAAAAGAGATAATAACAAGAATAATAGTTAAATACCATATTTCAGTTTTGAGGATATTTTGGGATTACGGTTGTTGTGACGTAATCGTTTGTCCAGAATTATTCTAAAACTTTATGATTGTTACTTTTTAGCAAACTTTATATTTAAAAAATTAGTTTTTTTAATTTGAAAAAAAAAAAAAGGATTATGAATACGTACATTGCGATTACATTTGGACGTATTACTTTAACAAATGATATATTTAAATGTGTTTTTTAATTCAAGTTAATTTTAAAAATTTATTACGAATACGATATAAATAAAATATTTGGGGAATAAAAAAATTAGTAAGCAAGAGCAATTTTCGATATTGTTTATTTAATTCAAATCTTTTATTTACATCGTATTCATATTTTTTTAAAATTAACGTGAATTCAAAAACTGATTTTTTAAACATAACGTTTGCTAATGGCGCTGCTGTAATGTAATCGTCCGATCATAATAATTCTAACTTTGTGAATTATTCGAACACTTTAGATTTATGTTTTTAAAGATTATTATTTATTCAATAAACTACTACAGGTAAATTAATTTTGACAAGAGATGCGTGTACCCACGGCATCTATTGAAGGCATGCCACTGCTACGAACTCATCAGTTGTTATTATTTAAACTAGTTTAATTACTACATTTAAATATTTGCTCACAAAAAGCAATATAGTTAATTCAATTATGCATTCTCTTACGCAGTATTAACTTACATTTTTAAATATCCAAAATACACAAATATTAATGCGTGAAATATATGTAGACCTTTAAAAGTACATTACCTATAAACTCACCTTTTTTTACATGAGAACGAGGGCAGTTCCTGTTTTCACCTCAAGATTCTCTTTTGCACCGCCATCTACTGGGATTATATAATTTTCAAACAAATAAATGTTTTCCTGAAGGTTTGTGATGATAGTATTTTAGTTGTATTTATAAATACAGTTTCCATCATCTAATATTAAGTATTGAATGTCTTAGAAAAATTTAACTTTATTTAAATTTTCTAATTACATTCAACTGTTAGTAATAGCAGACAGATTAATATATTAATTTTTGATATTACTTTTTATGACGTGTTAGTAAATGAAATATTAGAGATGCGCTGACAAGAAAGAATGATTCATGCATTGAAAAAGTAAAAAATATTAATTTTAATTGTCCAATAAACGAATTATTGTGCTTAAAATTAGCGTGTTTGTGTACTATTTAACATTTTTATTGCTTTAACAAATTTATATATTAACATCATCTACAAATAGCACAAAAGTTTTTAAGATTTAAACTATTTAAAAAACTATACATTATAAGTAAATGAAACAATTAAGTATTTATCTTTTTACATTTTATTTTTTCTGACTTTGAATTTTATTTTCACCAATTTTTTTGTATTTTTATTTGCGTCCACCGTTCCCGCTATTCTTTTTCTAAATTCATTTTTAAATTTTCGATACATTTATCTTTTCTCTAATAAGGATTAATCTGGTATTCCTAACTTTGGTATCTGAAACATATTTAATTTATTTTGCTGTAGTTCAGGTTATTTTACTAATTTATAAGACTTAGCAAATAATTAGTAATCCATTGAGAAAGTTAACTCCAATAATCTTTATTAAAACTTAAGAAATTTCTCCAAAAACTATGAACATTTATTTTGAGTTAGATTCATATTGTATAAAGATTTAACTTTCATTAATCCAAAAAAAAAAAAAAGTTTAAAAAAATCCCAATTTTAATTTTTTTTTATTTTTAAAAAGGGAAAAAAAATTTTTTTTAAAAAAATATTTTGTGTTAATCCTTGATGTTGTAGTTTATGCATTTAATTTGAGAAGGTACATTTTTTCCAGCTAGCAAAATGCCCAGAGTAAATTTGTCTACACTGCCATTATGAAGAAGACAAACTATTTTAAAATTTAATTCAACAGGGTCCTGCACGCATTATGGCTTGACAAAGTCTGATTGAATTTTGACAAGAGGTTCTATTTATGACTTATGGTCATCTGGTATCTTAATTCATCAAAATTGTTCAAAAATCTTTTCTGCTTTAAATGTTTTACAGTCAAAATCTGTCCCATTGGTATGATAATATGGAAGAGCAGTAGATGATAAATGCCTGGGTTTGTTCTAAGCATAAAAATTTGAGACAATGATTAAAATGAAAATTAAAAAAAAATAATGCCATATCTTTAATATTGTACAATAATTTATTTGACAATTAAATAATTTATAATATCCCCATAACATTGTCAGATTTTTTTAAATTTATAAATTTATTTTTTAAATACCTTATAACTGTATTATAATACGATATAAAATAAATTAATTGAATAGTTTTAAGCTTAAAAATTTATAAATTGACTGTTTTAAACGTACAGAAGGCACACATATACTTTTAAATGGAATGTTAGCTTTACCTTTCTAGTCATATGTAATCATAAATATGTAATGATCACAACACAATTACGGAAGAACTGTTTTAAATACAATGTTTTGATCTTGTGTATTTTATTCTGTACTTATGTTTTTATAATATAAATTTTATGTGTGTGTTTTCTGTTTGTACATAAAAAAATCAACTGCACTTTTTAAAAAAATAATAACAAAGACATGTATTTTAGATACACATTGATCAACAAAATCTGTTCAGAAGACATTTTTTCTATAGACTTTTTACAAATTTTTATTTTCTTAAGTAATACTATGAGAAACTATTAAATTTACTTTTTGATTATATTACCTGCCATCTGACCAATGATAGTGGTGGATTTATTTTGTTTAACTTGAAAAAAAAGCTAATAAAATTTTTACAATTTTTTGCTACATTATTTTATTATGATGGTAAGTATCAGGTATACACACACACACACACACATGTATGTGTATATGTAAACAATGCAATTGATTTAACATGTAGTGATAAAGTGTATGCCATTGCTTCACTGTAATTATTAAAGTAAAAATATTTTATTACAAATCCATTGATAATTACAGTTTATATTTATTTTTTAATTATTAACTTTATCTAACCCAAATAATATAACTTTCAACATATTTAAATAAGTCATTTATATTTATTTTTTATTTCTTCTTTTTATCCAATCCAAATAATATAATTTTCTATATATGTAATTAAAATTAATTTACATCCAATTTGTAGATTAAATTCATGTTATAACATATTCTTTTTGTGATCTATGCAACATCTAATCATCACTTTTTTAATAGTATTATGTTTTACATGTATAAAATGAATAAAGATTTTTAAAAATACAAATAGCAGTAAAAAAGACAAATATTTCTATAAAAGAATTAAATTTGAAGATTGAGTTAAAATGTAATGACAAACAAAAAAAATATGACATGGCTAAAATAAAAGAATAGATTCCTTAAACTTATTTGTTTATACTTTCCATCAAAAGATATTTGTTTCATTTAAAAATTACTCAGGAAAATTTTATGAATGAATGCAAACATCACATACAAATTTGAACAATTTTTGATGAAAGAAAAAAAGTTATTTTTTCCATTAAAAATACTCCCAAATGTTTTTTTAATTTTATATTATATAGATATTTTTATACTATTAAGTTAACAGGAATTATTTATTTAAAAAAGTACATTTCTTTGTTACAACCATCCCATTTCCAAATTTGAGATGGTTGCTTAATCCATTGGACAAGTTCTAATTTTTTTGTGTGCTCCAATGATTGTAGCATACTTTGAATAATCCTCTATCTGAACTAAAAATATTAACAAAATATTTTAAAAAGTTCTATTAACTAAATTATGCTATCAGATACATTATTATGAACTGAAAATAAAATCATAAAATTTCTTGATGAAATAAATATTATAATTGCATTTTCTGATACACAATTTAAAATTTTAATTGTGTCTGTAATTTTTCTTTCTATTAATCATCAAGATGTTATGAGGTGATACAAACAATTTTTGTTAAAAGTACAAAATTCTACTTATGCCACTGTAATAATTATATTTACAAATTTTTATAAACATGACAAATGTAATTTCTCTTCCTGTAAAAGTTTCAAATAAATATAAAAACTTTTATTTCACATCTTTTTTAAAAAGGTTTTTTTTATGTTGAGTAAATTTTTACAAAATATCTGTTATATTATATCCATATTCTACAATTAGTATATATTATTAATTTCCTATCATATAAGCCCTTATTCTATAAAAATATTTATTAATAATAATACATCATACAAAAACTTTTCTTTTACATTTTTTATAAATTGGTTGTATATTAAATAATCATATAACTTTTACAAATTTTTCCTATGTTATGACGATGTTGTATAATTATTGCATTATTAATTAAATAAAAAAGTAAGATAAAAATGTAAATATGACAAAAAACAAATCAAAACCACAATAAAATTTCTATTGTAATATAGAATGCATTTATCAAAAAATAATATTACGACCATAAACTAGTTTATTTTCTTCATCGACATCATCATTATCAACAATTTCAACAATTATTAATGCACTGCAAGATAAAGGTCTCTTCACATATCCAGTTTTTTTATTTCTAGTCGCATTTGTCTGCATCACACCAACAAACTTCATTATTTAATCTACCCTTTTCACATGCGGTCTTTTTTTGTATTTTTTACAGTTTATTTGAATCCAGTATAAGATTTTAACTGTCCATCTGTTATCTTCCCTTCTACCAATGTGTCTAGTTAGTTCTACTTATATTTTTTTTTCTTTCAGTGAATCATTAATTGCTCTTTTATCCATGAATTTTATTCTTAATTGTCATTACTAATATACATATTTCCATACTTCACTGACTGGTCTAAAATCATTGTATTGCTCTTCTGTTAAATGTCCAGGTCTTAAATTCATAAGTAAAGATTGGTAACACACATTTATTAAAAGTCTTTCTTTTCAAACATGTAAACATATTTTCATTTAATATTAAATAAATTCTACCAAAAGCACTTCATCCAAGTTTAATTTTATGATTAATTTTATCCATAATGGTTTCATTTGTATTAATAATTTGATCAAAGCATTTGAACTTCTTAACATCTTCTAATTCATCATTATCATACTTTATGTTCTGCTTTTGGAAATATCCATTGAACATTACATTAGTCATTTTAGCATTTGCCTTTAACCTTATTATTTTTACTTTCATCTGATAACTTTTGCAATATTTCCTGAAGTTCTGAAGTATTATTTGCAAATGTAATTACATTATCTACAGAATTTAGATGACTTAAATACACTTTATTTACTTTCAGTCTTTTAGATACCTATTTTAATTCTCAAAATACTTGTTTTAAAACAGCTGGAAATATTATTGTAGATGTCGAGTCACCCTGTCAATATCTTCTCAATCTTAGTATTTTTAATACAATTATGTAATTTAATCATGGCTGTTGTATTTGAATAAATACTCTTCAGACTATGGCAATATCATGGGTTTATATCATGATTTAATGCCCTAATCACCGAAGAAAAATAATTCATAAAAACAAATTATAATGGAAACTCATATTCTTTTCTACAACTTCTCTCAAACCTTAGATATGAACCACCATGATTAAAAACAATTTTAAATACTGCTTGTTATTTTGGTTGATTAAAATACAATGTTTCCTGTAGACAAGTTGTAACTAGTTTCACAAAAATTTCATATGGAAAAAAGACCCACAGGTCTGTAATTTCTAATAGCCTCTTTATCATCTATTTTTAATATATATTTAGAAGACATGTGAAATTATTATTTAGAGTTGGGAGGAGAAAATGTTGGAAATAGAATAAGAAAATGTATAAGGTTTTCAGGTGATATGACTGTTATATGTGATGAAGAGTGTCTTCAAAATATGTTGAATAAATTAGAAGAAAGTTGTATGGAAATGAAATGAAAATTAATGGAAAGAAGACTAAGTGTTTATGGATAGGGAAAAATGCCAAAAAACTACAAATTGAAATCCCTAACAACATAGTTCTATACTTAAAAGAATTTAAATATTTGGGTAATCAGTTGCGCAAGGATGGAAGAAGTGAAGATGAAGTTAAAAGAAAAATAACATTGGCAAAGGACATATTTACTAAGAGAAAAAAAATATTTTGTGGATCTTTGAAAAGAAAATTAAGGAAAAGATTAATTAAATGCTATGTGTGGAGCATACAACTATACTGTTGTGAAATGTGAACACTTTGTAATAAAATTAGCAACAGAGGGGGGGAGGAGGGAATTTGGATAAATAAAATAACAAATGAAGTAGTTCTGAAAAGAGTAAATGAAAAAAAGAAATTGAGGAAATTAGAAATAGAAAGAGAATTGGATTTGGACATATATTAAGAAGAATGTTTGTTCAATGAAAGATGTTTTGGAGGGAGCAGTGAATGGGTGGAAACAAGAAAAAAGGATGGAAAAGATTTGCATTGCTGGATAATATTATAGATAGGAAGAGTTATGTGGAATTGCAGAGCTGGGCAATGAAGAGAATGAAGTGACAAAATCGATGAATTAATGATGTGACTGCTGTCTGGACTTATTTTGGGATGGACCACCATTGATGATGATGATCATTGTCTATTTTTCATGTCAAAATTACTATTGGATATTTCCAGTCATCTGATATATTTTTATCTTTTCCTTATACTACATTAATATCATTTGATGATAAATATATTCAATACTGTAATTTATAAATTTCATTTTGTTGCATGTTTTTGTCATTTTAATATTTTTATTTTTCCAGATAATAATGTATAATCCAAGATAATGAATAATCGTTAAGAAAATTATCGAAATGTATGTTGTAATTATATTTTATTGAGCGCACAGGAAGTATATGTAAATACCTAGACAGACTTTAACCTGTATCGCATGCGCCTTAAAATTTTTTATAATAGTCAAGCAATATTATTTTGCCGAAATGTATGTTAAAAATTATAAAATTCATGTATATAAAAACAGGTTTTTTATTTATATAAAGAAGGTTGTGGAAAAAAGATTTTTACATATTAATCAGTTACTGTAATTAATAAAATGTGCATCATTTTAATCAAGGCATAATTATCCCGATAGAGAGAGCCACCCAAGAAACTTATATGGGTGGGGGAATGCACCAATTTTATTTAATCTTATTATTGCTCTTAGCGTGTTTTAAAAAACGATAACCGTGGTAAGATTCTCTTAAATTTGTACATATATTTAATGCCCCACATATTATTAATTGGATCTATTTAGGATAATTTAATTATGTGAGCTAACCTTATTGCTTTTATTGATAAATATGTATTAAAATTGTAAGATTAAACTAAATTTATATAAATCTAATAATTCTTACTACATAGCTATAGTCTTTTAATGTAAATATTTGTTTTATTAACATATACGTTTATATTTTAAACTTATATGACGCTAACTAAGATGTAGCAACTTATTATCTAAATAGGACCACTAAATGTCCGATTAATGCCTTGAATGTTAGTAATCACGTGGTGTTCAACGTCTGCAGCTATTGGTTTTTAACGTTTTAAAAATTTGAAAGGTAATTAATTGATTTGAGAAACTAAATAAAGGTCTAAAATGAAGATAATTTTTAAAAGTATGAAACGAAGAAGAAAAAATAAAAATACTGTAGTTGTTTTTCTGATTTTAAATTAGAAATTGCTATGCCTAGATTCGTGAAACACACTGGAATCGGGGCTTCAAAAGAAGGAATCTGAACGAATCATAAATCTATAAAAGACCATCTGAGTGTAATTTAGTACAAATATTTAATACCTTAAGCTTAAGTAATAATTCATTAAGTGTAAATTTAATATAAAATTTAATGCTACATATTATCTATATTAAAGTTAATGTAATTTAATAAATCTCAATTACGTTTGTCGGTCTGCTTTTACAGAATAAAATCAAAATAATAAATTAATATAAGCATTATTATATACAGTAAAAACATTTACGCCCATATTTCAATAAAAATAGACAATATTAAGTCTTTTCGAGTAGAAAACAAGCATTTAAAAAAAAGGAATCGTTGTTTCCTCGCTTACAATGCCCAACAAATACTTGATCATGTATTCCTTCAGCCAGGTAAAGGTAATGTTTACCTTAAAATATATATGAATAAGGTATGGATATAATAAACATCTATTAATAACGAATAATTTTCTACTTTTATTTATTTTTTAACATTAGCAATTGTATTCTCTTTACAATTTTTTTTCTCTGTCTCTGTATAAGTGTTAGGTCAATAAAACTACAGATGATATTTTTTCAATGTTCAAGATCGGCATGACATTTTATGAATTGCTGAAATCTAATGCTTCAATATCCTAGCATCTCACTGAGGAAGCCAGTAGCAGAAACTGGTCTGGGGTTGGGGATATTCTGCAAAGCTTGTTAAGAGTTTATTTGCTAGCTCTTTTTAAAACATTTGTAATATAAGCTTGTTTAAATTAGGTCGTGTGACATATGACTTGACTTCTTTGTAATTTTATTTTTTGCTATTAAGGCTCTGGCGATTTTATGTTGCTAAAGCTATTAATATATGATGTATCTGAACTTGGTTCAGTTCCATATGGCTATTTAAGTTAGATAGCTGGATTGGAAGACATGAATGTCTGAAATTTTCAGATTTTCTACTTAATAGTTATCCATTAAATAAAGTTCTGGGCTTGTCCTGGTATTTTAATCTTTTTGTATTCTCAAAATACTGTTTTTATAAAAGCATTTATTTGAGTTTTATTTATTAATCATCATTTTCAAACATTTTTGATTTCCTGTAAGATGAAGATCTTTGTAAATTTAATCCAGTTTCTTTGATCTACAGCCTCCCCCCCCCCCACCACACACACATTATTCTTATTTTTTCATCACTTTTTCATGCAGTTAATTTCAAGATTTTTTGCAACTATTAGATTCCAATTTCAAACTTTAGCTATCCATCTATTATTACCTATATTTTCTAACAGTATATTCAGTGCAGTTCCATTTGAATGTTTGAATTTTTTTGAGAAGCATTAATAATAACTTGTTCTGTCACTCATATATTTTGTTTTCAATCTTTTCTTGTTGCTGCTAATATTCATCATATTTTGATCGATAATCTCAATTTTTTCTATTCCTTGTGTGTTCAGTATTTAAGTTTTAGATCCGTAAACAAGAAACGATAAAAATGTATTAAACTTTTTTTTTCAAATGCATAACATCCATGTTGAATTGTGGGATTGATTTTAACTGTTATGATTCAATCTGTATTAATTTAACTGATCAAAGTATTTATAAGTAACATTTTCAAATTTATGTTTATCAATCATTATTTTCTTCTGAGAAAATACATTCAACAATATTTCAGAGTTTTTTTACATTTATTTTTTCTCCATTTTTCTACTTTCATCTGATAATACTTGTAACTTTTCCTAAAGCTCTGAAGCATTATTTGCAAAACCAGTCACATCATATCCAATATGTAGATAACTTAAATAAGGTCTACATTTTTATTCCCTTGTCTTTTTATTTTATTCCATAAAATACTCATTGAATAACAAAAAGATTTCAAGATATTGAATCACCTTATATATCTCTTCAATATCAATTTTTTTTATATCACCAAATAATAAAATCACTAGTGGTGCATTTTCATAAATATTCTTCGGAACATAATTTTTTTTCTTCTCTATCTTGATAATCCAAAGTGTTAATAGCAATATGTAAATGCTTATAGAGTGAAATGCATTTTTATGAGCTATAAATCAAAAACATAATGGCAACTTTTTGGCTCTTTTTTTTCTACACTGTTAAAACTATTTTTAAATCTGCTTTTTTCTTGTTGTTTTTAAAGTCAAAGTTCACTTTAGATTAATTGTTACTATCTGGGTAAATATTTAGTATAGAACTGATAAAAGACTGATAGGTTTGTCTATTTCAATCATCTTTTTTAATTGATAATTAGTACATTCATGTCTATCATTTAGACATTTAATAATGATCTTTGTCAAAAATTTTGTTTATTTCTTTGATTCCTCCCATTAAAATATCAAAAACATTTGCATGATTTTCTGGAACTTTTCCTTAATAGATTTGGTTGCATTTCTAAAATTTTTGGCAATTCAAAAATGTAGGGGATGCTTGTTTTTTGAATAACACTTATTTGTGTACCTCTTCTACAAATTTTCTGATGATATTTTTGTAATAATCCATTTACTTTTGTTGCTGAAATATTTTTTATTATTATACAAGTGTTGTTTTATATTTTTTGCAACTATTCTTTTTTATAACTTTTTCTGCCAATTCATAATATATTTTTATATCAGTATTAATTCTTTTCTTGTATCATTTTATAAAACTTTAAATGTTCATTTTTTTAATAGTTTGTTTTTAAAATCTTTTATGTTATTTCATTTTATTTTGCATTGTTTCCTGTACTTAAATTGCTTCTCTTTTATTACTGGCAAATTGCAGATCTTTATTGATTTCCAAGTTCCAATTTAAATTAATTACAGGGTTTCTGAAAGTTAAGAATAACAATTAGATAGTTTTCATCTGTCTGGTTCTGCATTGACATATATAACTCTCACTAACTGACAGTCATTTCATGTGTTAAATCTATTGAGAACATTGTTATATTGAAATATGTACTTATATTTGGTCAGAATATGATCCAATTCAGCTATATCTTTATTTGTATATTTTCATGCCCATTTTGCTTTAGCAATTTTCTTAAAGAATTCATAAAGTCTAGTTTTCCTTTTGCCTCTATCCTCTTTCATTCCTGTCATTATAATCAAATTTATTTTCAGCACAATCATTCAATTGCTTATCAATTGAAGCATTATTTCCCATAACAATTTTAAAATGTTTGATCTGGTTCAAAACCATTTTACATAGATATATAAAAATCCTCTTTTTCACAATAAGAACTTATTGGGATACAAAGTTGCATTATTTTCATTTGGTATATTCTATTAAATTGAATAATTAATCTTGCCTCTGAACTTGATCTACTATCAATCTTCACAATGTTATTTTTCCACTGTTTATGTATAATAATTCCATTTGTGGTATTATTATTTATATCTTAGTAGTAAAATACATGTCAGCTTTTTAAATCAATTGACTCATCTTCTGTCTTTACAATGCCCAACAAATGTCCTATTTACAATTAGATAGTTTTTCCAATTCATTCAAGTGATCTGCAGTTGTAGATATCTAAATTAAAGATTGTCATTGAATTGTATCCTAGGTTCACCATTAGCAGTCATAGCACTGCCACCTGCTGGAATGGAATGATAATTTTACAGTTTCTTGAGACTGAAGTCATGATTTATTTTTGTCTATCATGATTATAAATATGTAAAAAAAGATCATTTACATCCACATTTATCATACTTTTATATTTCAGTTCTGAAAAGAAAGATATAATAGTAAAGCCAATAAATTCATCATGATAGCTTATGCATGTTGCTGAATAACCTGTTTGTTTACCATATGGATATTACATAGTAATATCTACAATGACAGGAATATATAGAATAATCATAAATAATTTGTTTTCATTTTTTTAATGCTTCAAAGAGGAATAACTCTTTGCTGCTTATATATTTGACTTAATATCCTAAACTTACATAAAATTTAAACTTTTCCAGAGGAATCACAAATTATTTTCAATTAACTAAGATTCCTTGGTATTTATATATTTGATTTAATATCTAATCTTACAGAAAATTTTAATCCATTCCTGTGAATCAGGTTCATAGTTACTTTTTTATATTTGGTACAGACATGAGTTTTTATGTGTAGTATTTGATGTATTTAGAAAGAAAAAGGAAGGCAACAATATCTAACAAATCCTGCTGGTGTGATTTATTTCATATTTATAGATAACCTAAATAGCTAAGTAGTATGAAATATTTTACATTTTGCAAATTATTTTTATCGTTATTAGTTTTTGGATTAATATATTGATATGTAATTAATATTATCATTATAATGGGAGTTTAGATATAAACTAGTGATAGAGTATTGCTTCAGTCTGTTAATATGACATTTTATTTCTGAATGATAAAATGTTTGCATTAAATTTTTATGTGTTTTGTTGCAATATGAATAAAAATTTGTTGAGAAATTTTGACAAATTTAATTTTGGTTGTTTAAATTACTATAAATGTTGATACTTATATTTTTGTAAGGAAGGAATTCTTAGATAATTGTTTTTTTTCTATTGCTACTGTTACTTCTTGGTATTCTAGTGTTATTGCTCCACATGTTGAATTATTTGTTCTCATCATTGTAGTTGACGTTTGATTGTGATAAGGATTGGATGTTTTCTTATATAGATGAAAGATTATACTCTAAATAGATATTTATTTTCAAGTATGTGCAATAGGGTCTTCTATAACAAACTAACTGATGTTTCAAAAAGTTAGTTATTATAGAATTTATTCATTGCAGCTTACACGGAATTTATATTATTAGATATAACCCATTCCACACCAATCATTGAGAATGATGTTACAATGCAAAACATTTAACTTTTTAAATTCTTTATTTTTGAAGGATTTTCATGGGATTTTTTTTGTGTGCTTTTTCTTCATTTGTGACCAATGTTCATCAGCCTACTTTTTTCTAAAACTGTAATATGCCCAAACAAAAATTATATGTTAACATCACACAGTTATTAATAAATATGTTGCACACATATGTATATGCAGGGAAATTTTTTATTAAGTGATTTTCTAGGGGCCATGTAAGAGAAGAGAGAATAAAGGACAGAAAAAAGATAATGTGGGCACTGATGCAGAAGTCAATGATATGACAGATTTTGCAAAAAAAGTTAAAACTAATATCTGTAATGAAGGCACTGACTTTACAATTCCTGTTGATGAAGACAATATTGTGGAGAAGATTAAGTGGATTGTGCTTGAATAAACTAAGTAAAATCATAGATTCTCCCTTATAACAACTAATAACTTAACTGAGAATGTAAGTCAATCAAAAACAATTGATAATTAGAAGATAATTGTAATGTGCTTGTTGCTAAGAGTATAATTAGTTTATCATTTTCATCCTAGTACTGTTTATCTCTAGTCAATTGTACTTTTTGTGTTTTTGGTTTAAGAAGTGGTGGGTTTGATAATAGACATTAATGAAGTTAAAAATTGCATCCTTAAACATTAGGGGTCTTTACTCCACTAGAATTTAGAAGTAAAACAATGGTATGACATTGTCCATCTGCATCTTACAAGTCTACTTGAAACCAAAATATATAATGGTTTACATATTGACCCTTCCATGTACTTTGTAAATAAAGGTTTTGCAGCTTTCTCTAAATCTTCCAACTCCACCTCCACAGGTACAGGGATTATTATAGATAAACTTAGCCCTTTTAGCTCTTTTAAAATTTGATATTACTATTATTTCATTGTGACATAAAGCAATGGTGTTAATTTTTGTATATATTTCTCTGGGACCTACCCTAGTGAACAGTCTGATCCTCACATTAAATTCCATGCTTGATTCCTCCACCAACCCATGCATACTTATGGGTGATTTTAATTTGGCATATGAAAAATTCATTAAAAAGTGGTTACATCTTTTTTCCTTCCCACTGATGAGTGGGGAAGGTTTTTTGCCAAATGGTACCATTTCCTTTAACAATGGAAGGCATTCTTCACTAATTGATCTCATGTTTTATTCCCCATCAATTCATCACCTTATTAATCTTGAAATAAAAAATGTACCCTTTTCAGACCATGTTGACTTGTCACTAAAATTGATGATGTCAATAATAAAAATTTAATATCTACTGGACATACTATTAGAATATTACTACCATCTAGAACACCTGAATTTCTGTTTGCAGAAATTTATATGTATTTAAATAAATTGAGTCAGATTGATATGGATCCAGCGCAAGCCTGGATAGCATATGTAAGCATATTATCAAACATGATTCACCATATTACCAGAGCCACACCATCACCAACAGGCCTATTGGCACTAATGGAAAAAATCTACAAAAATATTATTCAGACTCCATCCTCAGAAAATGAACAACAAAAATTAAAAAAACTTTAAAAATTTATATAATGGAACAGAATCACCACACAAAGTATATCTAGCAATAAAGAAAAGAAATATTTATTGGACAAACTCATACATGGTCTAGAAACTATATCAGATGGGCCTTGGGTCACCCTCCTTCAATCAGAGTGCCAACAGCCATCCAAACTCAAACAGGAACAGTTAGTGGGATTTATATGCTGGAACTTGCCTACTTGTATTATAGGGATAGTTTGCAATCTGGCAACTCATAACCTTGCAAAAAAGCCTTTTGGTGAGTCAAAAGATGAAGATAAATTCTTCCCAAATGAATTTACAAGGAAACTGGAGTATATAGCTGAATCTTGCCATTCTGGCCTTCTTGGGATACCTGATTTTGTATATCGACATTTAAATTTCTTTACCTCCAATTACCTAGTAAATTTTGCAAATTTCATATCAAAAGAAATATATACAATACAAAATTTATGTCCTATATCGCTAGTACCTTTTTTTTAAAAAAAAAGAAAAGATATCAACCATTGAAAAATTAAGACCAATTTCAATGAATCCATTGGGGATCAAGGCATTGGAGGCTGTTCTAAAAGATAGAAGGGAGCCATACATTTTACCTATGTTCTCTAAATGCCAGTTTTCAAAAATGGGCTCATCCACTAATCAAGCAGTCTTTATAATTAGAACTGTTATTGACACAACTAGAATAAAGAAATAATAGGGTCCTGTGTGATTCAGCTGGATATTAAGTCTGCATTTGATACAGTTTCTATTGACATTCTGATTAACACTCTAGCTTAAACGAATATATCTAAAGCTTATCTTTATGTCTTGACAAATTTTCTTCAGAACAGAAAGATACATGTAACTATAAATGGATGAACATCATTGCCTGTTATCCCCAATTGTTCTATTAATCAAGGTTCTCCATTTTCTTCTCAATATACATAAACCATTTACTAACAGCCATCAAAAAAGAAATGACAGGCATATATATCCCAGATTTTTAAAACACCAGTATTAAGTGTGTTGCTTACATGGATGATATTGCAATTTTTTTATCATCCAGAAAACAAATTTTACTTGTAATAAAATTGCTAAAACAATACACTGACAAATTTAAACTCATGTTTAATATGGAAAAAATCAAGCACATGGCAACTTTATAGAGGATGCAATATTATAGAACATTTTAAAGCAAAACCCAGCCTTTTTTAGGTTTTTTTCCTCAATTCCTACACAAATGAGAACAAGTATTCAAAACCAACTAACAAATAAAATAGAACATATAATTAACTCCTTAACAAAAGCTTATCTCTGTCTATATGCCAAAGTTTCATTATACAATATGCTACTTGTAACTAGAATGATATGTTATACACCAATAATAAAATTTCCAAAGAAATTTATTAATGATAGTCATACACTACTGAGAAAACTTCTCTGGGATAGAAGGATTTCATCAATCTCAATCAGAAAGCTCCAGTGTCCATTGGCAAGCAATGAATGGCCTGAGTCTACATTCAGTAAAAGTATTTGAAATCCAAAAATCACTTGATATCATTTTGAGATGTACTGAGATGTTTCCTTACCTGGAAATAGCATTTAAAATCACATCTACAGATAGATGACATCCCCTTACAGGATATTTAAAGGCCATTAGAGACTTAGTCCTAGAAATACAAAATCTTGCCTATATTCCTCCAAATGGTAAATATCAATATTGTAGTATTTTTTTTACTTTCCCCAGCCACAAAAGTTTATGAAAAGTTTATACTTGAACTTGCAAATAAACAACTATGTGACAAATTTAGATATTGGTCACTTGAGTGTAAATTCTTTGATTTTCTGGTTAAGATCAAGTTAGAAGCATTACCTACCAAATTTTTTTACAAATATAAAAGACAGATTCTACAAATAAATAATTTCTGTGGTCTTTGTAAAAGCAAATCCAAAACCCAATCTCACATTTATTTTTTGTATCCAGCTTTCATCAGATCAGGGCGGATTGGATATATGTTTAAGGAATTTGGTAAAGGTTTTTTTTCATATGTACATGCTAATATCTTTGTTCTCTATGCTATATGGTGCACAAGCTGCATATGTGTCTATGAAAACAGTTCAAGAAGACCACAAATTGTTTTTAGAAATAAGCTAGAAACAATAAAAGAAAGGGATAGAAAAATTTCTGAATACAAGGTATATATAGAAATGTGGTCAAGATTCTCTCAATCTTCAAAGTTGTAGCATAACACACTTGCCTCAATAATAATATCATTTTTATTGATTTGTTGTACTGCTAGTGTCTATGATTTAATTAATGTAAAAAAAAAGTAAATAAGTGTAACCAATGTTTTCTTTTCAAACAATGAGTAAAGTACCATGGAAACAAAAATTGATATTAGTTATCAAAATGTAAATTAAACCACTTGTAGAAGAGTAATAATCAAGACTGCAATTAAGTAAATGTCTTCCATTCGTTATTTACACTTTTGTTTATTACTTTTGATAACTTTTTCCCGAATGATATTTTTTATTTATAAAAACTATGCATTATTGGATAATTAATTAAACATTTTAATATATAAGGTGAAGTGAAATATGGAAAATGTAGAGCATATAAACATAAAGTAGAAAATATTAAATACATTATTTTGGACTGTGTGGTTTTAAATAAGTAAATTATTAAGATTAGGAAATTTTGACAATAAATTTAAAAAAACAATTTGGATAAGATAATATTATGGATATGTGTTTTAAGATAGAAAAAGGTATAGTGGAGAGAGAAGTGATTGGAAGTTAGAATGTCTTTCTGAGAAAAATGCAAAAATAAGCAAGGATTGCCTAAATATTTTAATGGCTATTATTACTTATTTGATTTCTTGAAGGTAATATAATGTGGATTTAATTATCATTATTGAATGAGATTTTGAGGTCTTTATTTGAAATTTGAGTTCACTAATTTAGCGTTTCTCAACTATTTGTAGTCATAGAATGACTACAGATTGGCCAAAAGCATTCCACTATATAAAATCCTCCAAAAATGTATAACATTACAGAAACAATAGTTGATTTTGTCCTATGTCTACAAGATATTTTATCTTTTACCAAATATTGTTTTAAAATACAGTATATAGTACATTAATTGTATCTACATGTTATTGTCATCTATGAAAATATTTTTGACATAACATTGAAATAGTTATATAATTGTATATATTGACCATATTATAAGTTTATACATATATAGAGTAGAACAGCATATTGTTTTAAAAATTAATCATTCTTTTTTTTCAGCTATGAGTCCATTTCTTTCACTTTTGTTATTAATAAGCTGATCACTGTTATTTACAAAGAGACCCAATAAAAATATTTTCACCAGATTCATATTTATTCAATTAATATCAATTATACAAAAGTGGAGATTGAATATCTTATTTAAAGAATTTGATTTAATAAACTGATGCTAATAATTGCACATATTAAATTTGTATAATTACATACTGTATATGTAATTCATAGAATATTATTTTCTTCACTTATGTAAAAATAGAGCCTGAATTTGTCTGTCTCTATATGTGTATATTTAAAATTTATCATATCTATTTTTGAGTTTTATTAATGAAAACCAATGAATGATAACTACTGTATAGAAAATAAATTTGGAAAAATAAAGGCAGTAATAACTTATACTTTTGAATTTGGTTTTTTATATGTAAATGCTTTAGATGTTTTATATTTTTATGTCTTTATGCTTATTTCATGGAATTTGGAAGCTATGTTCTTCGAAAGATAGTCACAAAATAGAATGAGAATGAAATTTGCATTTTTTCTGTTGCTCTCAATATTCTTAAATATTTCTCTGATTTTAATTAATGATAGCTTATGTGGAACTCAAGTTGAGAATATAGACTTTATATTACTAGATTCTTTATATAAAATTTAGATCGATTTTCTATAGTTTATATTATATTGCAATCATGTAAAGCAAAATATTCAAATTTGACTATATAAACGAAACAAGTATTTGGATTTTTTCTGGTGTTAGTAACTGGAAACATGATACATTTGGATCATAAAGATATTAAATGTATCATTTGATAAACAGCTTAAATGAGTTTCTTATTTTAAGAACATTCTAATGAAAATTAATTTCTGCTTCCTTAGTAAACTATGTTTATTTGTCATCTATGACATGTTATGCATGTAAAAAATGTGATTAATATTTTTTTTTGTTTTGCTTAGGTCTAAGATATGGAAAAGGAGAATGATATTTGATAAAAAGAAGCCTATGATTGAAATACAAAATACATTGATTATAGAATTAATCAAGTCTTGATATTCATGCAGGGATTGTAGCACTTCTATTCAAAACAATATTCCTTGAGGAAAAAATGTATAGTTGATGAAAAATAAAAATAAAGCCAGGCAGTTTTGAATTAAAGAAATGTTGGTCAGATAAAGAGAAGTGATTATAACATGTTTAAACATATATTTATAATGAAATTATATTTTATAAATATATAAATGTACTTTTATAAAAGTTCACAAAATATCTTAATAGAAAATAATTGTCCTGATTAATAACATTTGTTCAATGATATATTAAAGTTGCATAATCCATAAAACATTGTTTTCATCATTGTATCAATACTTGAGATATTACAAAACTCATCTTTCTGAATATATATTATGGGAAAACTGGAAAACCTGCTTGTCTATTAATTTTTGTGAATATGAGGAGTAAATAAATTTTTATAAGAATAAAAAAACTTGAGGAATCATGAAAGCCATATAAAAGAATAAAAGAAAGGTAAATAACTATATCCAAATGGGTTTTGGTAAAACTAAAATTATGGAAAAACCTATTACAATATAAAACATTATTTATTACAGTTTGTGTGAATTCAGAAGTTTTTATAAAGTATTTATAAGAAAACATTAAAGAATACAGAGGAGAAAAACTTTTTCAATGTAGTTGGTGTAAACTGCAGACTATTTGTAAGGAAAATTTAAGGATGCAGGAAAGAAGACAAATGAATAAAAAAATATAAACTTTTTCAATGTAAATTGTCTGAATATATGTCTGCAGATACAAGTTGTTTCTTAGTACAGGAAAGCAGACAGGAGAAAAAGCTTTACATTTTAATTTGTGTGAATATAGTACTGCTACAAAGGGAAGTTTATAAATGCATGGAAAAACATATGGAAAAAAACATTCAAATGCAGTTTGTGTGAATATAAGATTGCAAACAAAAGTAATGTAAAACTGCATGAAATGATACATACAGGAGAAAAGCCTTTTCAATGTAGTTTGTGTGAATACAAGACTGCAAAAAGTATTTAATACTCATGAAAGAACACATACAGGAGAAAAGCCTTTTCAATGTAATTTGTGTGAATACAAGACTGCACATAAAAGTAATTTATCAAAACATGAAAGACACATACAGGAGAAAAGCCTTTTCAATGTAGTTTGTGTGAATACAAGACTGCAGCATAAAAGTAGTTTAATCATACATGAAAGAACACATACAGGAGAAAAGCCTTTTCACTGTAGTTTGTGTGAATACAAGACTGCAGATAAAAGTAATTTATCAAAACATGAAAGGACACATACAGGAGAAAAGCCTTTTCACTGTAGTTTGTGTGAATACAAGACTGCACATAAAAGTAATTTATCAATACATGAAAAGACACATACAGGAGAAAAGCCTTTTCAATGTAGTTTGTGTGAATACAAGACTGCATGAAAAGTAATTTATCAAGTACATGAAAGGACACATACAGGAGAAAAGCCTTTTCAATGTAGTTTGTGTGAATACAAACTGCACAAAAGCTGTTTATTAAAACATGAAAGGACACATACAGGAGAAAAGCCTTTTCAATGTAGTTTGTGTGAATACAAGACTGCAGATAAAAGTAGTTTAGCAATACATGAGAGGACACATACAGGAGACAAACCTTTTCACTGTAATTTGTGTGAATACAAGACTGCAAAAAGTAGTTTATCAATACATGAAAGGACACATACAGGAGAAAAGCCTTTTCAATGTAGTTTGTGTGAATACAAGACTGCATATAAAAGCTAATTTATCAATACATGAAAGGACACATACAGGAGAAAAGCCTTTTCATGTAGTTTGTGTGAATACAAGACTGCAGATAAAAGTAGTTTATCAAAACATGAAAGGACACATACAGGAGAAAAGCCTTTTCACTGTAATTTGTGTGAATACAAGACTGCACATAAAAGTAGTTTATCAGTACATGAAAGGACACATACAGGAGAAAAGCCTTTTCAATGTAGTTTGTGTGAATATAAGACTGCAGTAAAAGTATGCTTAAAACTGCATGAAAGAACACATACAGGAGAAAAGCCTTTTCACTGTAATTTGTGTGAATATAAGACCACAAATAAAAGTAACTTTAAAGTCATGAAAGAAAACATACGGAGAAAAATATTTTCAGCCATTTATGTAATTTCAAGAATTTTGATAGAAATCATTTAAAAACACACACATTAGAACCATCATTTCAGTGCAATTCATGTGGATTTGAAACTTCTACTGATGATAGTTTTAAAATTCATGACAATGTAAAAAAAGTTAAATCTTTAAATTCACATTTGTGTAAAAACAAAATGCTTTTTTATAATGACTTAAAAAATACATCTGAAAAATCTTTAATTATTAATCAAGTATTTAGTTGTCGATTGTGTGATTATAAAGCAATTGTTAAAAGTGATTGGGAAACTCATGAAAATGAACATTTTACTTATCAAGAGGTTGTAAACATTGCTGTTTTACTATCTTGAAAGGTGTAATTATTTTTACTCTTGAATAATAATAGATGTACTAAAGAGGTGTAATTCTCTGCAATTTTAAATATTATATTCTGTTCAATCAGAAACATTTTAATATAGTTATGGCTCACTTTTTTTAAAAGTAAATGAAGGCAGCAGTGTATTAAAGAAATATCTTGCTTGCTATAGTCTCTTTAAGTAATTATATATCTGAATATTTCATAACAGTGATGTAAATTTTTGATACAAGACCAAAATAAAATGGATTCTTCCATTTTAATCAAATGAGGCTTACTTATTCTTCAAACTGATGGTTGTAATTTAATTGCCTCATAATGAAAATCATTTTTGCATAAACTTGGATACATATAACAATTCTTGTGCTTAAATAGGTATAATAAAAAAGACTGCTGTCAAAAAATTGTAGACTTGTTATTCAATAAAATCTGGATGGATTCATTTATTTGAGAGGCTGGTTATTGTGAAATTTATGATTCAATTAGAGTTAACCAGACTGGATTAGTAATGTGAAGATATAAAATGACAAGTAAAATTGGATTAATAGTGTTTGGTAATTTTTTAGAAAGTGTACGAATGTAAATTTATATATCCAAAAATTTTATAGATTAATCAGTTAATGGATCTTTATTCCATTTTAGTGGTAACACTATTTAATTACAGTTTATGGTAAAGAATTCACAAATTAAAATCTATTTTCTAACTTTAATAAATAGATATTTGCTAATGATTCATAGCTTATTTTCTAAAGTAGCAAAGTTATATTATAAATGTTACCAAAATAAGACAAATTATATTGAAAATAAATTTCAGAATGTTTGTTGTAAGAAATAAATGTGCACATTTGTTTTTATTTGTTTAAAGACTCATGCAAAATCTATTGCCCTCTTTGAGACTTATTTTTTAGAAATATCATTTTGATTATATTGTTTATTGAAAATAAACATGATTCTAAGAGCATAACTATATAGTCTCTAATATAGAATATTCATTTTTAATTTACTCTATACATATTTTAATAATGCAATGCCTTTATAAATGTTGTACATCTGATGATGATTTGTACAGTTGGAAGTGTAAACTTAGATTCATATATAGTAGATGGATTTATATATATTGATTGAATTGTAAGAATACATTAATTTGTAGACACAAAAGTCACCACGCACACCAATCTTAGACTAAGCATATTATTATCAATTAACTGTGTGTAAAATTGTCAGTTAAAATTATATTCTTGATAATCCTGAATTACATATATATAACAATCCTATAAATGCAAGCAACTAAAAACCTTGAAAAACAAAAGAAAGAAATCATTAATGCTAAAGCTTTTTTTGTTTATTTTTCTTATTAATCCAGCATAAAATTCTATAAATGATTAAATGACACCGACAATGAAAATAAGAGCACAGACTTGAAACTCATACATCAATCAGTGAAAGGTAAGACAAAATAGAACAGCTTTGTTTTTTTAAAGAAAAAAAGAAAGGAAAATAAACTATGTCCTTAAGAAATGTACTTTTTAAATTTCTAAAATTAAAGTTAGCACATCTTCATTATCATCAACAGCAGAGCTCATAAGTCACAACAAATACAACTTGAAAAAGTTAGTTCAAGAACTCACTATCAACTTCTATAAAGCATATATTTTAATCCAAGTTATAAGCTATAAAAAACAAATCATGCATGGCTAGGAAGCGATAAAACATTGTGGAGGTGGAACCGTTGATCATACAAACATGATTCCAGATATGATTATCTTTTCAAATTAACATAAGAATAACCACACAAATAAAAAGGTTTACAATGTGCTACAATCAAAGAAAGAAATTCTCTCATCATGAGAAAGAGTTATAAAAGAGTCTGAGTCACCACCATGAAGATCCAGATGGTGACCAAAGTTTGTCTGATGAACTACCATCCAGTTCATACAATGAACTTTTCCTAAAGGCAAGGATACTCTGATATTTCACAATTGAAACTACACGACTTTGAACTATGCCTAGACTATGCTGGATTAACATATTTTTATAATTTTTTTTTTCACTTGTAAATTGGTTTCTTTTGAAACAGAGTCAATTCATCCAACCATCAATTATTCTAGAGGAAAAGGAGCCATCAATTCTATTTTTTTATTTTTCATTTAATAATAAAATTTAGGTACTCCCTCCCTACTTGCTTGTCAATCACTACATTAATCTAGTGACTTGAAAGGTGAGATTTTATTTTTATTCAATATTAAGTGCTCACACTTTGATAGTTATAATATTTTTTTATATTTGATGTTTATATTTAATTAACTTAATTATTCATTATTTGGAATGTATGAGGAACCTCTCATCTATCATAGATTTGTGTGACACCAGAATAAGAGGGGGTTCAGAATATAATAACCTTCAACCAATTATAAAATATAGACAGATGGATCAGAAATTAATCAGCAACCTATGGTAGAAATTTTAGTTAGCAGAGTTAATTGTTAAAATATAGGTTGCTTTTTTTAAAATTGTCTTCAGTGAAAATTTAAAATTGTTAACTTAGACTGGTAAATGACCATCCTTCATAGGGGTTAAAGGTATGGGTTAGTAAGTAGTTGATGAACATGTATGAAGGATGATCATACCTATACAATTATCAAATATTAAATATATCAGTTTGTTATAAAACAATTATGAATAAGAGCCATCATCACAATTATTTTGTTAAATATTTGATATTAAATTAAATTAATCATTTGTTACTTTATTTGTTTATTTTCCAATCCATCACACATATGCATATCCCATAAACTTGTAACCCAAAATAATATACCTTGAAATAGAGTAAGTGTACATTCTTCCTGAGTTCAAACTCTGTGGCACAATGAGGATCAAGGAGAGGTGAAGTAAGGAAGTCATGTAAAAGTGAATTCCATCCCACTCAATCAGTAATTATCATGGAACCATTTCATAAAACACAGGTAAATCATCAGATAACTGACTTGCTTTATCAGGTTTAATGCATTACTATGAAGACCAAATGGTCGACTGTAGTTAGATACTCTTTGTGGAAAAAAAGATCATTCTTTTATGTATGCTATCCAAAATCTGTAGAACTCTTAAGAGCATGGTAATATACATTTCATCCCATTATGCATGGTGCATCCAATCGTTGGGCTTGAATCATATATATTAACTTTACAAGTTTTGGTGCATCCTGTTATATCAGGCACCAAATGGTAGCGACCCAAAATCATGATTATATTATGATATGCTAATTATTCCAATATGTGATGGATGGAAACTAGGCAAACAGCAATAAACAGATGCTAATAGAATAGTCATGTATTTAGCCAATGTGAGACATAAAGTAGCATGTTAAATAAATATAAAATGATAAATAAAAATTAAATCGTAACTCATGTTAAATGTATGACAGCAGGAAAGTCTACAATGTCTATCAAATTACTTAACGCGTATAGAAAGAATTAGTTGGAGATAAACTTGCATAAAGCTATTTTACAGATAAAGATACTAAAACAACATATATTTTAGATGATAACTAGGAATAAAATCAAGGCAGTGGAGTTAGAAACTAGTAAAGAAGCTTGCAGAGAAATTAAGATGTAAACTACTATTAGGGATAGTTTAGAAACTTTTACTTTTGAAAATATAGTGGAACAGAATGTTGAAATATCTAGTGGGACTGTCTTGGAGATAATTCAACTTCAAGAAACACAAAGGAAGGAGGAAACTGGACACAATTGATTCCACTCTTAACCAGATGATGATAATGATGCAACAAATGTTTATGAACTTGAGTGCTGATTTGTCTAATAAAATAGAAAATCGGAGTGCTGATTTGAAAATTGATCTATCTAATTTGAAAACAGATTATTAATATGGATAACAGTGCTTGCTGATTTATCTGACAGAATAGATAAAAAAATGCAGAATTAAAAGAAGAAATAAAAAGGGATATTGACGAAAGAGATTGCAAGTGTCAAGTTAGACTCATTGAATTCAGGAAAAAAAGAAAACAAAATTGATGGTAAATTCATTGAGATGACACACATCTATGATAATTTGAAAATTGAAATGGTGAAAAACCAAGAATAAAACCAATCACAACTGAGTAAAGAAATAGAGAAAATACATTTAGAAGTAAATCATTTCATGGAAGAGCAAACTCATAAGCTGGGGAATTATGAGAAAAAAGCCAGATGTATAGAAAATAATAGTATAAGGATTAGACAAAATTTGATTGAAGCGAAACTCGCACAACATAAGGACACTCGATAAACTAATCGAGAATCAAAGTGATTACAAAATCAAGTAGAGAATATGAACAGCTCAATGAGTCAAAGATTTGAAAAAGTAGAATCTTAAGTTTTTATACAAAGTCCAAACATTAAAAAAGAAACTTGTCTAAGATAGTCAAAGTATTAAGCTATCTGTAAGTGATCGTGATCTAAACACGGAAAAAGTAGACCTTATCCTATAAAAATTTGATAGTATGGACAACCAACAGAATAATGCCGATGATCCGTATGAAGTATACAAAGAAATAGAGGATTTACCCCAAATAGATAGCAAAAAAGGACAATTTTCACTGGAAATGGAAATTACCAACAATCAAATAATAAAGCCACTTATAAATGCCTAAATGAAGTTAATGTTAGGGACAATAATTCACAAATGAATCCTATTAATCAGTTCATAAGACTCAAAACATTTAAAGGATCCACAAATGAGATCCCAATCAAACATAAAAAGTCAATTTATATTTTTCAGTCAATAATTTATTAGAGGGAGAGAAATTAATTGTAGCCTATAGCCATTTGCAAGGCAATGCACTGTTGTGGTGGGAGTTTTTGTTTCAAACCTCATCCATGTATGATAACTATTAAGTCTTATTAATAAAAAAACATTTAACAAGAATAAATGAAGCATTATTATACCAGCTGCTACAGGAAAAGTACAGAAACATCCCTGGAGAAACCCTAACAGAGTTTTTTAGGCAACAGGTAACCAAATTAACATTAAATTTGTATTGCCTGAGTGAAAACCAAATAATAAGGATAAGAAAACAATCTTCCACTAAAGAGCAATCCCTACTCTGTATAAATGCACAAGGTATTGAACAAGTGGCAGACTTATTAAATAATATTGACTTAAAAATAATATGATCACTAAAATTCCTGAAAAAAGGAAAGAAGAAATACAAGTCAATACTTTAAATTACAAGAGGTCAAAAAATGATTCATATCATTGGACAGGCAAGTCAAACTGGCAGCTGCACTCCTATATCAATGTAAAACTTTGCATCAATCCTTGATATGTCATGCAAGAGTGATTGCCAATGACATATTCATATTTTTAAACATTCTTGCATGACATATCAAGGATTGATGCAGTTTTACATTGATATAGGAGTGCAGCTACCAGTTTCATTTGTCTTTTTAATTATATGAATCATTTTTTATCCTCTTGTAATTTAAAGTATTGACTTGAATTTCCTTTCCTTTTTTCAGGAATTTTAGTGATCATATTATTTTTAAATCAATATTATTTAATGTCTGCCAAATGTTCAATATGTTGTGCATTTATACAGAGTAGGGATTACTCTTTAGTGGAAGATTGTTTTCTTATCCTTATTATTTGGTTTTCACTCAGGCAATACAAATTAAATGCTAATTTGGCTACCAGTTACCTAAAAAACTATGTTAGGGTTTCTCCAGGGATGTTTCCGTACTTTTCCTGTACCAGCTGGTATAATAATGCTTCTTGTTTATCCTTGTTGAACGTTTTTATTAAGAAGGTTTAATAGTCATCATACATGGATGGGGTTTGAAGCAAAGACTCACACTGTGACAGTGCATCACCTTGCAAATGGCTATAGGCTACAATTAATTTTCCTCCCTCTGATAAATTATTGGCCAAAAAATATAAATTGACTTTTTGTTTGATTGGTATCTCATTTGTGGATCCTTTAAATGTTTTGTTTTATGAACTGATTAATAGAATTCATTTGTGCATTATTGTTCCTAACATTAACTTCATTTAGGCATTTATAAATGGCTTTATTATTTGATTGTTGGTAATTTTTATTTCCAATGAAAATTATGTTTTTGCTATCTATTTGGGGTAAATTCCATATTTCTTTGTAAACCTCATATGGATCATCAGCGTTAATATGTTGGTTGTCCATACTATTAAATTTTTTTAGGCTAAGGTCTAGTTTTTGCATGTTTAGATCACAATCACTTTCAGATAGCTTAATACTTTGACTATCTTAGACAAGTTTCTTTTTTAATGTTTGGACTTTGTATAAAAACTTAAGATTCTACTTTTTCAAATCTTTGACTCATTGAGCTGTTCATATTCTCTACTTGATTTTGTAATCACTTTAATTCTCGATTAGTTTATCGAGTGTTATGTTGTGTGAGTTTATCTTCAATCAAATTTTGTCTAATCCTTATACTATCATTTTCTATACATCTGGCTTTCTTCTCATAATTCTCCAGCTTACAATTTTGCTTTTCCATAGAATAATTTACTTCTAAATGCATTTTGTCTATTTCTTTATTGAGTTGTGGTTGGTATTGTTCTTGGTTTTTCACTATTTCAATTTTAAAATTATCATAGGTTTCAATTTTAAAATTATCATAGGTATGTGTCATTTCAATGAATTTCTCATCAATTTTGTTTTCTATTTGTTTCACAAATTCAGTGAGTCTAACTTGACCCTTTTGATCTCTTTCGTCAAAATCTTTTTATATTTCTTCTTTTAATTCCGCATTTTTTTATATATTCTGTCAGATAAATCAGCAAGCACTGTTTATCCATTTCATTAGATACATCAGTTTTCAAATAAGCACTCTGATTTTCTATTTTACTAGACAAATCAGCACTCAAGTTCATAAACATTTGTTGCATCATTATCATCATCTGGTTGAAGTGGAATCATTGGTGTCCAGTTTCCTCCTTCCTTTGTGTTTCTTGAAATTGGATTATCTCTGAGATAGTACCATGAGATATTTCAACTTTCTGTTCTACTATATTTTCAAAAGTAAAAGTTTTTAATCTATCCCTAATAGAAGTTTACATCTTAATTTCCTTGCAAGATTCTTTATTAATTTCTAACTCCATTGCCTTGATTTTATTCCCAGTTATTGTCTAATATATATATATATATATATATATATATATATATAGACAATAACTATATATATATTTATATATATTGTTTTAATATATCTTTATCTGTAAAATAGTTTTATGCAAGTTTATCTCCAACTAATTCTTTCTATACATTTTAAGTAATTTGATAGGACTTGCAGACTTTCCTGCTGTCATACACTTAACATGAGTTACAACTTAATTTTTATTTGTCATTTTGTTTGTTTATTTATTTAACATGCTACTTTATGTCTTACTTTGGCTGAATACATGACTAATTTATTAGCATCTGTTTATTGCTGTTTGTCTACTTTCCATACATCTCATATTAGAATAATTAGCATATCATAATATAATCGTTTTGGGTCTCTACCATTTGGTGCTTGACATAACAGGATGCACCAAAACTTGTAAACTTAAAACATATAATTCAAACCCAATGATTGGATGCACCATGTGTTTTGGGATGGACTATTGTAACCTTAATAAATGACATTCAAACCCAATGATTGGATACCATGCATAATGGGATAAGATGTATATTGCCATACTCTTACTCAAGAGTCCCACAGATTTTGGACAGCATACATAAAAGGACAATCTTTTTTCCACAACGTGTACCTAACTACTGTTGACCATTTGGTCTTCATAATAATGCATTAAACCTAATAAGATAAGTCAGTTATCTGATGATTTACCTGTGCTTTATGAAATGGATCCCTGATAATTACAGATTAAGTGGGATAGAATTCACTTTTACATGACTTCCCTTACTTCACCTCTCCTTGATCCTCATTGTGCCACAGAGTTTGAACTCAGTAAGAATATACACTTACTCTATTTCAAGGTATATTATTTTGGTTTACAAGTTCATGGGATATGTATATAAGTGATGGATTGGAAAATAAACAAAGTAACAAATGATTAATTTAATTTAATCTCTAATATTTAACAAAATAATTGTGATAATGGCTCTTATTCATGATTGTTTTATAACAAACTGATATATTTATTTAGTATTTGATAATTATATAGGTATGATCATCCTTCATATATATTCATCAACTAATTACTAACCCATACCTTTAACCCTTATGAAGGATGGTCACTTATCATTCTAACTAAACAATTTTAAATTTACATTGAAGACAATTTAAAAAAAAGAAATCTATATTTTAAGTTAAATTAACTCTGCTAACTAAAATTTTTACCATCAGTTGCTCAGTAATTTCTGATCCGTCTATCTATATTTTATAATTCGTTGAAGGTTATTATATTTTGAACCCCCTCTTATTCTGGTGTCACATAAATCTATGATAGATGAGAAGTTACTCATACTTTCTGAATAATGAATAATTAAGTTAATTGAACATAAACATCAA
>JAQFVV010005221.1:0-30460 GCA_028023455.1 Epiperipatus broadwayi | reverse complement strand
ATATATGAGTGTGTGGAAAGGGGTTGTATATATGTATGTAATAAATAGTGGACCATTAATAATGTGTGGTTCATAAAGAAAATAATTAATCCTTAAACAGAGATGGTTATTACTTTTTGAATGCAATTTTAGAAGTGATGCACTATAATCATGACTTTTGGTTATTCAAAGTTAGACTGGATCCTTAGTGTTCAAATTTAAATATTTCTATGAATACTTAATGGGATGTTGTTTAATCTTTTGTTAAAGAAAGTTTTCATTGCTATAATGTGCAATAATATCCTTTTATCTTTTTTTCCATATCGGTTCACAACAAATCAGCTTAATATTTTCTATATTGAGTAAATGCTCTTGTTCAAGTTGATAAATTCAAGAAAACTAGCATATGCACTATATTTTTCACAGTCTTGTTATATAAGTATTATGCAGCCTAACATTAGGAGTAATATTAGTCCACATTATCCATAACATATAACTAAACATTCTGGTCTGTCACATTGAATACCATCAACAATTTGACAGAATTCCTGTTTTTCCAATTCTTTGTTTAATTTTTGAAACTATGTGTTCTAATATATATCATACCTAAACATAATTTGTTATTCTTTTTTTTTCAATTTTTAAGAATATATTGTGATTAGAAAAAGGAACAATTAAATTAGAATGATTACATCATCCATCTTAGGCATAGTCTCAAAAATTTTAAAAAAAAGAGCTATCTGGATTTTAATTATTTGCTTAAGATCGTTTATCAGCCTAAATAGATCTTTTTTTATTACAAAAAATAAAATTTAAAAAACAAAATTCTCTCAATTTTTTTATTTTATTTAATGCAATATCCCAGGCTAGTAATTTTCAACCAGTGTGCTTTGAGAGGATTATATGTGTGGTGCCCAGAATTTTTAAAGATCATTAATTAAATAATTTGCAAAAGAAGTCAAAGCACAATAAATGTACATATCAAAAATTAAAATCTTTTTTTAAATTTATTATAAGAATATGTCATTATTATAATAATAAATAAATGTACACATATTTCTAGGAATATATATATATATATATGTGTGTGTGTGTGTGTGTGTGAATGGGAACAAAAATGTATATGCATAACATTGTTTATTTCTAAAGTAGACAGGGTGTGTAGCCTTAAAAATGAGATTCTGTGACTTGTCTATAAATGAACCAATTTGGGAAGAACTTATAAAAAATTCTAATAATGTCAAAATTATTTGGACTGAATAAAGCCATGTTGTGGCAGTGTTGCATAAGAGAAAATTTTGATTCAGCAAATCCCCTTATTGTACCTGAAGTAGTCAGGACATGTATATTCATACTAAACATGTTGAAATTCTATCTAGATTTGAAATAATGAAATAGTTAGGCACAACTATCTATGCAAATCCTTGTTTTAAAAATCTTCCAAGTATGTTTACTTAACGTGTGTGCTGCTTTTAAAATGTATGACTTGTTGATTTACTATTTTTTTTATTTTAGATTTTGTATTTTTAATTTCCCATTATTTAGCTTCAACTAAAATGGACAAGTTTTTGAATAAGAAACATGCTAAGGTGTCAAATACTCTTCATTCAGTAAAGCAGCAATCAAATTAAAAACAATTATTCATCTATATAATAAAAATTATTTATCATTTAGTTTCATATATAATAAAAGAATTTTCATGCTTCACATATGTAATTAATGATGAAACATTAGCAAATGAAACTACAGTTCCCAACAAATTAAAAAGACATTTATAATACAGACTTACTCAAAAGGCCAATTATAAAATTTATTAAAAAAGCACACATTGATTACATAAGTAAAATTTATTAAGGCTCTTTTCTTCCAAAGAGTAAGCTTGTGGTTTAAGACCTGTAGAGGTCCCTACTATCACATTTTTATATGCATGTTCAAAATGCCAATATAATAATTTAGAACCTGTACTCTGTAATACTAAATGATCTGCAAAACTATAGTTCAAATATCATTATAAAGCACAAGAAGTGAGTGATGCTGTTGTAGAAATTCTAAATGAAATCTCACACAATTGCAAAATCCCTTATTTTACCATCCTGCTGTGTAGTTGTAAAAATAATGTTTGGAAAAAACATACAAAATTGAAATTTTAAAAATTCACTCTCATGTAATACAATTTCTTGTAATGTATTCATGATTTGTCTAAAAATATAGAATGTCAAGTAATATATCATCTCAAAGAAGTAAACATTTATAATTCAATTGGATAAATCTACTGATATCAATCTAAACCCCAATCTTTAGCATTTAGTAGATTTGTTTACAAAGAAAAAATTATAAATCAGTTTTTGTTGACCATTATAAACAACAACAAAGGATCAAGATATTTTTGATTTGATCAATAGTTACTTCAATTGTAATAACATGTTCTGGGATTCTTACAAAAATATTTATATGGAAGAGTCCTGTTTACATCCAGAAGTGTAAAATAATTTATTAACCTTGCACAAAAAAGCATTCAAAACTTATTTTTCCACATTATTTTCTACATAGAGAAGTACTAGCATGACAATCATTAGTGCCTGAATTACAAACAAAATAGTCCATATAATAATATTAAAATTGTTAATTATATAAAAAGTAGGCCATTTAATCAAGATTGCTTTCATAATTACATTCCTTTATGGGTGATTTTTACTACAACTCTTGTTGCTATCAGAAATGAAATATTTATCTTGAGGAAGTGTTCTTTCAAGACTTCATGAATTAAAAGAATAAGTATCAACTTTTTAAAAAATGCAATATTTCTAATTAGGTGATCTACTTTGGATGAGATTTAGTGTAATAAAATTATATTTCTTGGAGATTTATTTTAGTATATGAACACTCTCAATAATTGTATGCAGGAAAATCATGAAAATATTCCCATATCTAAAAACAAAAATAATATTTTCATAGAAAAATACTGCTCAGAAAGAAAAGGATTAAAAGATAAAATGCAGTAGTAATGTTTGAATTAACAAAAAAGTGTAAACTGGACTTTTTTTAACAAATTTTACATACTTTAAATTTATTGTATATAAATTTTAAAAAAACATTTCCTGCACTTACATTTGATATAATAGGTATTTCTGGAATGGATTAGAAATCACTTTGTTTTTACGTGACATGTACATTAGCAAATTTAACTACTATAGAAAAGACGATGAATTAACAGAAATAATAAATGATAGAGAATTGGAATTAAAATATTTAACAATAGATACTACATCATTTTGGTTATCCCTTAAGAATGACTTTCCAAATATTATATAAAAAAGCAATAAAAATACTTTTTTCATTCACAAGTCATATTTGTGCAAAGCACATTTTTTATCAGTGAACAATATTAAAAACAAAAATTGATTATAGTCAACATTCTTCGAAGAAGATGCTTACCTATAATTCGACATTGTTAAAAAATTATTTTTAAAAACATTAAACTCATATTCCAGTAAATGTTAAATTAAATTGAAAAATAAATAAATGTAAGTTTTTTAAGAAATGTAAATATTGTCTTATTATTACAAATTATAATATATACAAGCACTTTAAAAGGCTGTGTTGAAGAAGCTGTTATCAGCAAACCATTAAAATGAATTAATCCAGGCTAAGCGCTTTCGAGTGTTATCCCGATAACACCTCGAAAGCGCTTAGCCTGGATTAAGTCATTTTGATGGTTTGCTACTAACAGCTCTTCACCCAGCATTTTAAAGCGCTTGTATATACTATTACAATTAATGGAGAAGTAAACTAAATTATTTTTACAAATTATAATAAATTATTATGTTTATCCACAATGGCTATCAAATTTCAAATGTCTTAATTTTATACTACTTTTTAAATTGACCAGGTATATTCAGTAAGTATGACTTTATTTTGCAAGAAATCAAATTAGTTTGAATTTAGCTCATATAATTTAAATTTTATACTCTCTTCCTTTCTATGTTATGGTATTCTATACTACTTGCACTTTATCATTTTTATTATTCACTTTCATTCCTGATTTTTATTGAGGTTCCTTTTAAACCAACTTTAAGAGAATAGCTTTATAACATTAATAAAAATATAGTTCGCTATTGAAGTTCTTATTCTGCTAGTTTCATATTAAAAGGCACTATTCTTTTCTGTCAAACTGTCACTTATCTCATTCATCATCTCTCTTTTCTATCAAACTGTCACTTATCTTGTTCATCATCTCTGTTTATATTTATTGCTTCATATTTTCAAGTATTTACTTTAGCTCTAAACTTTTTATAAAATTCATTGTTACTACTTCTTAATATTTTGTTGAGATCCTATCAAGTATCTATAAGCATTGCCATATATTCATGAAGCCAATCTATAGTAATAAAATTTTCTACTATTGGACTGTCTGTGTGCAAATTATGTACAGTACATTAAAATTATTATGAGTACAAATGTACTCTAAAAAATTAGCATAATGCCGAAAATCTAGATTTAATATTGGGTAAAATATATGTAAATGAGCTCTATTAAGTAGAACGAACTGTATAATTATAACCAGATGCAATCTAGCAAAAAGAGCAACATTTTATACAGTATGTGAGCAGCATTGTGCAATCTTGTAAACAAAAAGATGCAATGTTTGTGCTATCATTGTAGAAGTCAGGAAAATGGTCAAAGACAGATATTAGAAATGAGATTAGAATATTTGTGTCCACATTGAAGTAAATAGATACACCCAGATAATTGGGCTTGTATATAATATTTGTGCCTATGAACAATTTATCATGTGGACAATTATTGGTATTGCCTAAAGAAGTTAAAGTGATCATTGTATTATATTCTCATCCTTAGCATGTGAATACACTTGTTTTTATTACTGTTACTTAATGTTGTCTTATTAACTTATTGCAAATGCATATACAGCTGGTAAACATAAATCTTGTCCCTGTATATAGCAACTTCCAATTCTAAATTTCATTTTTATCAAAGCAACTTTTCTTCACCAATTAATTAAATAAATATTGCATAAAACACATAATGACTTGCCTATCTGTTTTATACTTTGCTTTTTTAGGCTGTATTTTTATTATATATATATATATATATATATATATATATATATATATATATATATATATATATATGTATATATATATATATATTGAAATGGTATATTTCATGACTTAATATACATTTCATCTATTATTTTCCATAGCTCCATCTGTGCCAAGTTTAAACCTCTCTGATAAGAGTCAATATAGTTATGCATGTATCATCACACATATGTATATGAATAAATGACTGTAATATTTTCGGTTTGTATATATATACAAACCAAAAATAATGCAGTCATTGATATATATCTGTGATGATACATGCATAACTATATTACATTTCTTATCAGAGGTTTAAACTATGGATAATAGATGATGTATATTAATCGGCTCTCGCCATTTCAATATATATATATATATATATATATATATATATATATATATATATATATATATATATATATATATATATAATAAAAATACAGCCTAAAAATAAAATTGAATGGAACGAAATCATTATGTGTTTTATGCAATATTTATTTGATTAATTGGTGAAGAAAAGTTGCTTTGATAAATGAAATTTAGGGATTGGAAGATTATATATACGAAAACCATGTATATACGCGAAAAATTAATAAAGATTAACATTAAGTAACAATAAAACAGATTAATGTGCTAAATATAGCTCAACAACTTCTTTAGGCAATACGCAATATTGTCCATATATAAATTGTTCGTAGGCTTTAAATATTATACAGACTAGTGTATCTATTACTTCAATGTGGACACATTTCTGACTTCTACAATGATAGCACAAGCAGTACATCTTTGTTTACAAGGTACTTACAATAATATACATACTGCAATGTTGCTCTTTTTACATCTGGTTATAATTATACAGTTCGTTCTACTTAATAGAGCTCATTTACGTATATTTTACCAATATTAAATAGATTTTTGACGTATTGTACTTCATATACAATGTACTGTACATAATTTTACTTTCCAATAATAGAAAATTATTACCGTTGGCTTCATGGCAATGCTTACGATAGGATCTCAACAAAAATATTAAATAGTAACAATAAAAGTTTAAATAATGAGCGAATAATAAGATAAGTGACATTTGATAGAAAGAGAGATGATGAATGGATAAGTAACAGAAAAACTAGTGCCTTTAATATGAAACTAGCAGAATAGAACTTCAATAGCGAACTATATTTTATTGAAAATGTTACTTATTCTCTTTAAAGTTGGTTTAAGAACTATAATAAAATCAGGAATGAATAATAAAAATGATAAAGTGCAAATAGTAGAATGCATAACATAGAAAGGAAAGGGTATAAAATTTAAATTATATGAGCTAAATTCAAACTAATTTATTACAAATAAAGTCACTACTGAATATACTGATCAATAAAGGTAGTATAAAACCAAGACATTGAGACAGCCACATTGTGGACGTATAATAATTTATTATAATTGTAAAAATAATTTAGTTATAAACAATAATATATACAAGCAAATGCTGGGTGAAGAGCTGTTAGTAACTTAAACCATCAAAATATTAATCGAGCTAAGCGCTTTCGAGTGTTATCGGGACTGCTAGCCTGTTTTAATGTTGCTGATAACGTAACCAGCCTTTAAAGGTGCTGTATATTATAATTTGTATAAGACAATATTTACGATTTCTTAAAAACTTACATTGTTATTTTTTCAATTTATTAGCATTTGAATGTTTTTAAAAATAATTTTTTAACAATGTCGGGTATAAATAACGCTCTTCTTCGAAGAATATTGACTACTGTTTAATATTGTTCACTGACTTTTTTTGTGCTTTTACAAATATAACTGGTAATTGAAAAAGTATTTTTATTGCTTTTTATATGTATTTGGAAGTCGTTATTTAGGAGATAACCCAAAATGATGTAGTATCTATTGTTAAATATTTAATTCCAATTATATTTCTGTTAATTCGCTCGTCTTTTCTATAGTAGTTAAATTTTGCTAATATTACCATGTACGTAAAACAAAGGCTGATTTACAATCCATTCCAGAAAATACTATTATAATAAAATGTAGATGCAGGAAAATGTTTTTAAATTTATATACAATAAATTTAAAAGTATGTAAAACTGTTAAAAAAGGGTCCGAGTTTACTTTTTTAATTCTTACTGCATTTTATCTTTAATATTTCTTTCGCGAGCAGTATTTCTATGAAAATATTATTTTGTTCTGAAGTGATTTTAAATACAATTATTGAGTGTTCATATACTAAAATGAAATCTCCAAAATATAATTTTATTACACTAAATCTCTGCGTAATTGTGCATTTTAAAAAAGTTGATATAATCTTTTTAATTCATGAAGTGCTCAAGATAAATATTTCATTTCTGATAGCAACAAGGATTATATTAAGAATTTACCCCATAAAAGAGAATAATATAAATTATAGCTAATCAATAAATATTTTACTATATATTAACAATTTTAATAATTATATATGGACTTTTGTTTGTAATTCAGGCACTAATGATGTCGTGCGAAATCTCTCTATGTAGAAAATAATGTGGAAAAGTAAATTTTAGTGATTGTAGAATTATTTACACTTCTGAGATTAAGCAGGACTTAATTTCCATATCCCAGAACATGTTATTTTGAATTGGGTAACTATTGATCAAGTAAATATCTTGATCATATGAATAAAACTGATTTATAACTATTTTTTGTAGCAAAATCTACTAAAATGCTAAAGATTGGGAACCGTATGCGGTGATGAGCATAAATGACGAATGATATTATTCTATATTTTTAGACAAAATCATGATGCATTACAGAAATTGTATTACATGAGTAATTTTTTAAAACAATTTTATGTTTTTCCAAACATATTTTTACAACTACACAACAGGATGGTAAAATAAGGGATTTTGCAATTGTGTGAATTCATTAAATTCACACAACTGTATCGCTCACTTTCTTTATTAAATATTTGAACTACAATTTGCAGATCGTGTATTATTACAGATACAAGTATTACGGCATTTTGAGACATGCATATAAAAATGTGACAATGAGGACTCTACAGATCTTAAACCTAACTCTTTGGAAAATAAATTTTGCCTATATCGTGTTGCTACAAATAAATTTTATAATTGTACTGAAATAAGTCTATATAAATGTCTTTAATTTGTTGGGAACTGTAATACATTTACTAATGTTCATCGCAAATTACTATGTGCATGAAACACTTATTATATATGAACTAAATAAATAATTTTTATAGATGAATAATTGTTTTGAATTTGATTTTAACACTGAATGAAACACCTTATATTTCTTATTCAAAAAACTGTCCATTTTTAGTTGAAGCTATGAAAATGGAAATAAAAAATCAAAAATAAAAAATATTAAATCAACAGTCATTTTTTAAAGAAATACACGTTAAGTAAACACATAAATATGGAAGATTTTAAAACAAGGATTTGCATAGATAACTAACTATTTCATTATTTCAAATAGATAGGTAGTATGAACTATACATGTCTGACTACTTCTAATAAATTTGTAGTCCAGAGTACTGTATGCAACACTGCCACAACATGGCTTATTCAGTCAAATAATTTGACATTTGAATTCCCAGTTACAGATGTGAATAATTGCAAGTCTCATTTTGCACCTATTCACTTTAAGTAAACAATGTTATCATTTTTGTTCATTCACACACACACACACACACATATATATATATTCTAGAATAATGTGTACATTTATTTATTATAATGTGACATATTCTTATAATAAATTTGGGATTTTAGTTTATATCAGTTTTTTTTAATTCTTTTGGACTTCAAATTATTTAATTAATGATCTTTTAAAAATTCTGGGCACCTCTCTCAAGAAACTGAACAGAAATGCAACTACAAAGATATTACATTAAATAAAATAAAAAAAATTGAAGAATTGTTTTTTAAATTTTATTTTGTAATAAAAAAGTGCGGAGCTGATAAATCTTGAAAAATAGGAAAAATCGAATATTCTTTTTTTTAAAATTTTGAGACTATGCCTAAGATGGATGATGTAATCATTTTGAACCGCGCTTAAAAATTGAAAAAAAAGAATAATAAATTGCTAGGTATATTAGAACACATAGTTCAAAATTAGAAGCAAATTGGAAAAACAGAATTCTGTCAAATTGATGTATTCAATGTGACAGTTGAACCAGAATCTTTAGTTATATGTTATGTGGACTAACTCTAATGTTAGGCCATAATAAATATATAGCAAGACTGTGAACCATATGTAGTTTTCTGAAATTATCCCAACTTTGAACAAAAACATTTTCATATAAAATATTAGCTGATTAAAAAGATAAAAGGATATTATTGCACATTATAACAATAAGATTGCATCCCATTAATATTCATAGAATATTTAAATTTGAACACTAAGGATTGAGTCTGAAATAACCAAAATTATGAATTCCTTACCAAAAATAATAACCATCTATAAATTAATTATTTTATTAATAGTCCTGTATTACATACATATACAACCCTTTCACACTCATATATATATATATATGTGTGTGTATTGATACAAAGATGTTCATGGGATTGCATATATAAGACATACAAGCGAGTTTATCTGTGTTAGAGCCCAAACGTTTACGACTGATCACACAAGTCATCCTGCTAGTGAATAAGGTAGAAAGTTAATCACTGATTTGAAAGTTAAAAATTCCTTATACTGTACGGATGACCTACGCAAAATTGTGGCTTTTTACTATATTTAGTTATGACTAAATTTTTTAATCTTCGAAATTTCAGCTACAATTCATATATTCTTTTAATATAATAATATTAAAGAATTTAAATCATTTATAACAAATTTAAGCAATAATGATTAAAAAGCTTTCCATTTGCAGATTCTTTCGAATTTTTAGTTAAAATATCTATTTTTTGTTATTCAAATGAATTTCTGTTAATTTAATAATTACCTGTGCGGATTTAAATTTAATTAAAAAGAATTATAATTTAACTTTAGAGGATACCATGCTAATTACAATAAAGGCATTAGTTGATGGAGTATGCGGATCATTTACCTGGACAAAAAGTAATTTAATTATAAAACTTTATTTAATTTGCACTTAAACTATATTTTAGTAAATTAACATAATAATATATATCTACATGTGTGTATATTTATTTAATGATTAATATTACACTTTAACGTTCCTTTTTTGTATACACCAATGATGAAAGCAACTTTTTTTATATGCGTCATAGAATATTGATTTTCAACTTTTATTCTGTTAATTTATGTCTTTCTGGGTAAACATGTGGTAGAAACAAGCTTATGGATTCGATTATTTTTAATTGTATATAGATAATAACAAACTAACTTCTGTCAATTGGTTTCCATCTATTGTGAATTAATAAATTTAGTAATAATTAATTGTTTTTATATAATTGATTGTCGAATACTATGATATTAGTTATTGTGTAAAACTTCATGTTATGATTTGAAATATGTTGACATACATATAAATAATGATACATATATATTTTTCTTAAAAAGAATATGGATTAAATTATGTTGACGAATCTTTATATTAGCAAGAAATATGACTAAAATCTCTCTATTCAGTGTGTAATAATGGGAATGTCAATTTTGCATTAGTAAAAACAATGGACTACAATGTCATTTTTAGTTGAAGTACTTGGGTTAATAATCTATATTCCGATGAAAAATATTGTCTATAGGCAAAAATTTATTATGAAATGAATTTCATAACATAACTGAAAATGCAGTATATATATATTTCAATATCATTAAATGGTACGATATATATTTATATATTCAATATCTTAATGAAAGGATAATGTTTTAATAGTAGTATAGAATGTTTATATTTAAAAACTTGGCAAAATGGTAACCAGAAATATGAGACAAGCATGGTTTTTTATATTTATAATAACTCACTGAAATAAAAAAATATGGGACCAAAATCTTGGTTTTACAAATAATGACAAGTATCTAACGAGTGAAGCTCGTAGTTTGCATAGCTAATTAAATGCAAGTTCAATTTATCTGATTAATAATAGCATCCAATAAATACAATGATCTTAGATGTGCATCATATGTCAGAACTAATGCAACATTCATTTTTAGTTTGACAAACACTTTTTATTTAATTATCACATGTCATTGGTGGCTGATGGCTACATAGTAGTGAATATATACAGCTATCTACAATATTGTAATTCTGTCTACCATGAAAAATACTGGAGTGGAATTATATTTGATTTTAAGATTGCATGTGGGTTTGTTTCATATTAACGAAGCATAAAAAACTTATCTAACCATTCATTCTGATCAGTAAATGAATATTCCAATTATTGTTATCACAGGAAATGTGTTTGTCACATTATGCACTGTTATAAGTAAAAAAAAACGTATTGGATATAATGTAATCATAGTTGAAATGACATGCACACACGGCCTAACGCTACCATCAATAATGACAAAAGATAGTATTGTATTTTTATTCTAATACTAATATTTTTTTTTTTTTACAATTTTTAGCATGTAAAAATTCAATGCTAAATCAAAATGTTTTTGATCTCCTTAATTAATTAATTAATTTTTTTTTACGAATTATGTGCATTTTCTTTTTTGTATGGTTAATTCTGATAATTTGAAAAATTTTTTTAAATTACAATTTCTTTTCCCTCACAATGAAGAGTTGTATTGGTAAAAACAAATACTTATTGCAATAGTAGTCAATATTATAAAATTGCAGGATCATCTTAAGAACTAGAACGTTGCGAGAACGATTGTAAATCTCCTACGACATATTATAAGCTTGAACTGACTATATAAACTTACTTAAGTCGGAATTAATAATAAATAAATGTTTAATGTTAGGAATAATCCCCGTTTTTAGATATTTACAAAATAAATTTATTTTTAAGAAATGTGAGGAAATGTTTGCACTATTAAATAAGATTTCGGTAATATAAACTAAACAAATAAAATTTTTTTAATAAAAAGGTTTATACCATGCAATTGGTTAGTTTGCTTAACCATTGATATACGTTTAAATGCATCTATGTTCTAAATTGTTAATTAAAAGATTAAATAATCGTCCGGAGGTTTCATTTTTAGTCGTGGACGAATAGAAGTCTCGGATTATATTATATTGATATGTTTTTACGGATTATAGTAATATGGTTGTATAATTAAAATTTCCGGGTGCGGGAATGTAATCCGAAAACAATAAAATTATTAATCAAACTCAAACTACATATTATAATACTTTGATAGTATTATTGTTTCGCTATATATTAAACATCAAGCTAAAGCCGCGACGAACGCCGGAACGGGGTAGTCGGCCGTGCCCCTTTTTATATGTAGGAAAGGACGAAATATATACTCTGAATTATATAGAATTAAATGTAATGGTAAAGGTTTTTCAAAATATATTAACATTTAAATATAATGAGAATTCTTTCATTTATCGGATCTTTCATCTAAAATTGTTATATGGAAAAATGTATATTCAATGTTTACACGCATATATATATATATAAATTTATGTATGAAAGGAGTGTATTCTCTTGAGTAAAGGTTAATTTTAATTTATGACTTAAATATGGGTTAAAATATTTATTAGGAATAAAAATATTAATTTAAGACTTTCATAAAAAAAATATTTATTAATATTTTTAGGATAGAAATGTGGCGAAAAATATCGGGACGCAGATATACAAAGGAGATTGATTTAAATCATTGGAAATATTATTGATAAATATAATAATATATGAAAATAGGGATGAATAAGTATTACAATTTTCCTTTGATTATTACTTTTGATAAGACATTTTTTAATACTGCTCAATGAGTTAGATAATTGACGAAATTTAAAAGTGATATATCATAAATGGTCAACTTGCTAGTTATCCAATTATCGGTGAGCAAGAGCTAGTTTTTCTTAGCTTTTAAAAAAAGGTAAGAAAACTTTAAATATTCAACAACTAGAATTTGATTAACCTGGGTTAGTATTTTGTCTTTTTCTTTGACTCTTTCTTGCGTAGGAAATTTGTAGAACTTTTTCAGCAGTGAGTTTATATATGTATTGAACTTATAAGAGGCTTAATAACATGAGATCGTTTAAATTAAAAGATATATTAAACCTAAATAAAAAAGACAGACTAATCAAAAATAAAAAGCGGTTAAAAGAAATAAGTTCTTGATATTTAATTATAATTGTGAATGTGAGAAAAGATAAGAAGAAATATAAATGAAAAAGAGAACTAGATTTTCTTTTTTAAATTCATATAAATAAATAAAAAAACACGTCGAACTTATTAAATAGATGATAAAAATTAGTGAACTAACTTATATCTTCTTGCTGGCCAGAAAAGGAGGAGGAATATACATATAAAATTCATATAAATAATTACCAGTAATTAGAATTGTAGAAGAGAGAAATATAAATTTGGTGAGAAAAATTAAACTATATAAAAATATTTTTATTTATTTATAAATGTATTTAATTTATTTAAGTTTAAAATTAAACTCATGTTAATCAGATATTGATTGAAGCTCAGATGATTAGTAGGATATGTGGGTTGAAGGATCATTATTATACTGCGAAGGCTCTCTAATAGAAAGGATACTTTGACCCTCAGCAAACTCTACAATAAAAAAAAATTAAAACTACAAAGGACAGAGATATAGCGGTTTACACCTCCAAATGGCGTACAACGGCGACGCGAGGCGATGAAGCGACTTGGAAGAACTTTGATTTCTACTTAGCGACCTCACTATATGTGCCAATAGCTTTTAGTATTGTTAATATTTGTTTAAAGCTATATGTATAAACAAATTGGATCATAGATTATTTCAGATATAAAACACGATAATTAATAAACCAAGTTTTCATAATAATAATAATTAAAAAATGTAAGACAAAGGAAAAACAAAACAATCACAAAAGAGTAATGACGAGCTGAAAGCTGAGAAGGAATGTGTTTTTCATTACAAAAAAAAGAAAAGGAAAAAAGATATGGGACAAAAGTAAAAGCATCGGCAAGAATGTCAGTTAAAAAATGTGGAAAGGTTTCTAAGGTTGCAGGATAGTTATAAATTATAAAGAATATACAATGGGCGTACTGGGGCTAAACTAAACCTCATTCATAACGATAAAGCTTTGGGAGAATAGAAAATAATCAAAGCTATGAACTGGATGCCGCCAGGGTGCCACATCTCGTGGGCCTCCAGCCGCAGGACCTATAATCATAAAACATTGCCTGTTACAAGTCCAGTGACAAAAGCTTTAAAGCATAACGTTTGCCTGACCATAATGAAAATGTATTTTTCATTGCTTGCAGTTATCAAGCCTATTGAAAAATTAGAAGATTATCAACACCCAATAAGAAGTGGATGTTAGCAGAAAATTGATTGTTGTTGAAGAATTTCATTTCGCAAGGACTCGAGACAAAGCATAAAACATTGCAAATCCAGGCTATGGTATATATATATATTGTACCCGTGTAATCCACCACGCTTAATCATACCCAGTGTAATCTAGTTCAAGCCCAGTCCACGTTTAAGAATAATTCCAAAACTACTCAACTAAAGTCAAACCCAAACTCCCCGAAAGGACCACATGCGATGATGGCTTTCTAACATGCACGTCGGCTATCCTCACTAGCTCAACTCAGAACACAGACTAAATTACTACAGTTAATTATATATAGATCTATTATACTCTCTGGATGTTGGCACCGGCTCGTTAATGTGATGTATATATTTAAGTTGCTAGCACAGACAGTAGGTGACTAAATAGACTTTGAGAGTAATGAGGTGGGAGGCTACAAAATTAGACTAAATAGAAATTGTTTAATAATAAATAGAAAGCGTTAACAAATATTATTCAAAAGTACGGTAAGCACTTCCATAGAGATTCTATTATAATTGGCTACTAGTCTTTAGTAATCATTTTACCTGTGTAAAACAAACTCATGCCATTATCGGTGTAGTTAAATGATTGACGGATGGCTAAGGAATCAGGATGTACTTGGGGCATTGACAATGTTTATCTACTATTTTTATTAAGTTATTTTATTTCGAACAGATTCGAGCAGCTGCGTCTGCGAATAGTTGGAGGAGTGGTTTCGTATACATATGATATCTAAGATTGATGAAACTAGTGCGTTAGCCTGGATTACCCTAGATGCCCTACAGTAACACCGGGCGGCTCACATATCTGACAAGGCTTAATGCCCCCAAGCAGATCTGACACTGTCTGCATCCCCGGATCATTTAGATCTCGGTGATCCGAGAGATTATCTAGGAGAATTGCTTTCTTCCCCATATGGTACTATGGCGAGGGCGCTAACTTCGGCGAGAGAAGGACATTGCCACAGTCATCGAGACGAAGCTATGGATTTAAAAAGGAATTATACAAAACCTGGATAATCAATTCGACCTGTTGCTGCGCAACAGCTGATATAACTATTCCAATAAAGCATGAAGCGGAATTAAACTGACCGTGAAAGCAATAATTAAATGAGTTTGCTCTGAAACCCCTAAACCCCCAGGCTGTTTGTATGTAGCTAATAGGGATCAAATTTTACACTGAGAATTATTTCTCATTTCATGTATGACATTAAAATAATAAACTGAAAACCCTTTACTATTTCACGATTCGAACTTAGATTACAATAATATGACAAAATACGAATTCGTATGAATAAAGTGTTTTAATATCTGCCAACTCAACATGATGAGATCTTCTTGAATTCAAGCGAGACACGAAGTAACTATAATCAATATTATAAGCCCTTTAAACAGAGTTGGGAAATATTACTATTGGCATCGTTTGTTTATTAGCATAAATAATAAAGGAAAATGTATTCATTTGAATCATTATTACTATTAATTTTAATATTTATAAATTATTTTCTAAAGACTAGAGCGGAGAGAGTAGAAAAGCACTGACAGGTTTTAAAAGTAGCATTATAAAAAACAAAACTTACATGTGATTGAACTGATTGACAGATTAACTATAACATTAAGCTCGGAGAAAGTTAAAAGTTCATGGCACCTGGTTACCCTTCTTTCTTCATCCGGCTTGGCTTCTCACGATGGTATTTCTGATGAACGATGACGGCGCATTTGGTAGCAGAAAGGCATAGTCAATTTGGAGATTGGAAGCTGGAAATTTTGGAAACACGTAAGCATGATCAGACAGCGGCAATTCAAAATTGGCAGGACAGAGATCAGCTCCTGGCACTTAGCCCATCGACATTACGGTTTACTGGTGGACTTCTTAACAAGAATTGGTAGCGATTTCTCTGCCCAACTGCTGTGCTGTCTTGAGACTTATCTACTCTCCAACCACGTCAAAAGTTAGAATGTTAGTTTTTTCTAAGATAGCTGATTTGCAGCCTTTCTGCCTGGTTTGTTTTGAGACTCATACACTTTCTCTAGCCTCCAGCAATCAACCTGACCATACAATATCAATTATCCGGTACATTTCCATTGTTCCGTTTTCAGCTATCTTTAACTTTAATACACAATTTAAATTGACCAAGTATTTACAAAATATAAATTCCTTATCTAATTTTCAAATACAAATTAATTACTCTATACCTTTTTGTACAAGACAGATTTTTAATTAAAAACACTGATCGAAGTGTGACTTTTGATCAGTAATTTTTAAACGACTTTGTATAATTCATAAAGTTAAAATTTAAACAAATGCACCGCAATGAAACTTTTAAATTAAGCTGATATAAATTCACAAACCACGCACACCACAGTATTATTTCATGATTTGTGATATTTATACACGGAATCTTTACATATTTATTTACAAAACATAAAATATATAGCTAATTTTTATATATGGCTTGAAATAGGAAAAAATCCATTGCGGGCAAAATAGTAGTTCGAATATTGCACCGTACTTAAAAAACACATGAAACTAAGATCGGTTCTTCGATCTGTCTGGCTAGTATATATATATGAAAAAAGTTACTGTTAACACTAACTGGGAAATAATTATAGAAAATATACAAACCATTATACAATTACAAATATCCAGTAACGCCCTCTGTATAAAGATCTATATCATATGTAAGCAAACCTTAAAATGATACCACTTTAAGGTTGTATGATAACAAATGTTAAATATTGAAATACAGACCTACTCAAACAGACAACATGAGAAATTTTAAATAAGTAAACGATCTTAAATTTTGCTAATAAAGAGCTAACAGTTTACAAAGTTATTAAAGACAAACTAAACATTAGATTTTAATCTTTAAACTTTGTAAACTTGTTAGTTTATTAGCCAAGGCCAAGATAGTTTTTAGTTAATTATTATTTGAGTGGTTTGTATTTCAATATTTAATATTTTTTAGACTATTTAAAGGTGTTATCACTTGTGAGATGTATTTCTTTTATACAGATTTTTTATTTTTATTTGAAATTGTACTTAATGTTTTATTTATCTTTTTTTTTATTATATATATACCTGTGATTAAAGTAAGCTTGCCGTTATCAAAGAAGCTAAGAATAAGACATTTTAATTATATATAGGCCTAGATAATTAAAAATAATTTCGAATTATTGATAAAATATTTTAGTTTTTATTATTGTAAATAGTATTTTAATCGGTTTTTGGTTATAATTACTATAGTTGTGAGAATTAAAATATAAATATTCCAATTTTATTGTTACTATTATATATGCTCGGCGCTACAATTGTCTTCTCTAACAAGCTTTGCTCTTTTGTATCGTTTAATATTTATTAAATTATTGCATAAAAATTGTATTATAAGTCATAGTTAAACGCCCATTAAAAGATTGGAAAAGCAGATTAACATCTGCCACAGTTAAGTTTATTTTCAGAATAATTTTCCACATGCTTTTTCAATTAAGATCTCTAAATAGTTTTTGTTATGCAAATAAATATGAGTAGTTGTCTGTGCCATTCTTATTTAAATCATTCCAAATATGCACCTGAGTAATTCATTCTACATTCTGGAGAAATATGTTCTAAGCTAATGAGATTTTTTGGGATTATTTAAAAGATGGAAAAAGTGGATGATGCATTTGAGTAATGCATCCACATAGATATTTTTTGCATTTCAAATGTCACTCATAAATAAGAGATAGCATAGTTTAAATCCATATAAAAATATTCATAAATGAAAGTTCAGTTAAAAATCCTCTGAGAGATGATTTGATATAAAGTAATTAGAAATTATAACTTGGGAATCTTCTGTCAGTGTCATATAATAGTTATAAAGTGTTATGAAATTTGATCGTTATCTTCATCAGTCTTAATTAAAAATAAATAAATTATATATATATATATCGTTTCATTTACTAAAGACGATAGATTTCTTAGTAATTAAGAGAAATTGAGATTATGTGTTTATGTTTGCATTTATTCATTCATCTGTATTTATTTTGTATCATTAGTATATGGATCATTCACTTTTCCTGTACAATATATATATATTGTATATATTCACAGCTCTTCAACCAAAAGATTAATAAATTAACAGAATAATACTGCAATCTATTATCAAAGAGGCAATATCTCTAGATAAAACATGACCATTGGGTTATATTTTACATTTGAAAGCAGGCGGTGCTATAAGAAATTTATGTGAACATACTGGAAAATATTTCAGTTATCCAATGTAACACTGGCATGGGTTAATCTCAAAAAGTGTGCATACATATTAACTACAGAAATATTTTACTTGATATAATTTTGTTTGTGTCAATCGACGTTGTCAAATATGTTTAAATTGAAGAACTCTCAAATGTGGTCACAAGTGGTAGCAAACAATTAAAAATATCTTTGAAGATTAATTGTATGACTTATTCCTTCTGATCTAAAGTACTTTCGACAATTCTTTATATAAATAAATAAAATAAAGAGAAGAAAAATAATCACTCGTTTCTCATAAAGTTTGATAATCTTAAGCTATCAGGCTAGAAGAGAATAGATTTTCAATTATCTATTTTGACAATGGCAAAGCAAATTAATTTTAAAATAAGATAAGTAGAGAGATATAGATTATTGAGAAGATGATAAAGCCTAATCTAGACCAGATATTGATGATATCCAAAGTAATGCATAGGGCTTAAAAACTTACAGTTTTGAAAACAAAGTCTAAGAAATAAATCTTAATTTTTTGGAGAAAACTTAAAAAAATATATAGATATAATTCAATTTAGTTCGTTATCCTAAGAAGGAGTTAATACCAAAATGCAATTCAAATTAAAAAAGCAACTCATTTGGTAAAGCTAAATTAAAAAGCAGAAGAAGGATTAAACAAATATTTCTAATATTTCAGAGTACTTAAAAATATAATAATAATGTTTTGAAAATTTAATCTTAAAAATATATAAAAAAAAAATATATATATATAGTTTTAATTTAATTATTTAACAATAATGATAATATTTATAATTTCCACAATTATAAAGTCAAAGTTTAAATTACATTTAAAAAGATAAGCATTTATCATTTATAAAGCGCTATGATTCCCAACACACGAGATATTAAAGTATATTATGAAAGAATAAAATGAATCACCAATTCTTTCCAACCGCTTATAAGTATATGGGAAAACCTAGAAGTAATTAAAATGAAAGCGTGATGTGAATAGACCACTCACTTCAAATTACTCAGTTAACATATTGAGAATTAACGTTGTTGATGAAAGAGCTGATTTATAAAATGATATTTACAGTTCAGAAACATAGCGCTATATAAAATAAATGCTATTTACGATATGTTTAAGTTTTCAGTTGAGTGTAACATTTAGTAAATTTAGATAATTATCATCACCGTCATTCGATTCAGATATTATAAACAAAAGTAATTTCAAAGTGAGATTAATCTAACATCATGCTTTCAGCTTCAAATACGTAAAATTAGTCTATATAGTACAGCATTTAATTGGAATAGAGTTAAGGTGATTCATTCTATACTTTCATAAATACTATATGAATCTCGTGTTGAAATGAAGTATTCATTTATGAAGTTAACACTTGTAAAAAGCATGCACAATAGCTTGAAAAGCTGATTATAAATGGATTACATTTGTAGATATGGGTTCACATGCCATCTTTAATCATTTAATCTTTTTCATTTTTATTCTAAGTATTAAAGTTAAGAGCCATTTATTATTAAACTTTAAATAAAGATCTTTCATTAGTTATATATGAACAGAATTGGAAGTGTTTTGCTTTGATTTTATCAGTGCATCATTCACCTTTAGCTCAATCGCTATCATAACAATCCTTAATGTCTTGGATTATATATTAAAGTAATGTGCAATGGACTATATATATATATATATATATATATATGAATCATATGGAAGAAATTGATCTTCAGACATGTGCTATTAGATTTATAGAATTGGTACATAAACTCATCCATAAAATTAAAATGTTTTAACAAATAGGTAACTATGTAAATTCAATAAAATCTAGTAGCATATATCTGAAGATTCAAGTTTCCTTGCATATAATTACATATCTATAAATTGAAAAAATGTTTATTATAAATATATATAAGACATATTTCAAGGGTTCATCAGTGCAAAAAAATAAATATTGATGAACTGACATTTTGACTGATCTTGGCAAGTCATCCACTGGGTAAGAAAAGGTAAAAGATGGTTGAAGAGGCACTATAATCACTGATTTGAAAAAAAAACCATTAAAGTTCCAGCAATAGCAAAATGTTAAATTAAAATGATTCATAAAAAAATTTTCTTTCCAAATAGGAAAAGTTTGCATGTATCATGTTACTTATTGATACAATTTGGCCTTTTAAGTAACTCAATGGCATCTCTAATTTTACAATGGTAGAGATTATCACATCTGGATATGATCCTGGTACTAGAAAAAATCAATTTTATGACCTGAATCCTATAATATGGAGTATATATATATATACTGTGTATTTTTTTTCCGATGAAAACCAATCCTCGGCTTGAAATATAATATTATTTATTGGATTATAAGTCTTTTTTTGTTTATATATATATATATACCATTGAAATGAATCAACAATTAGACAATTCCAATATCAATAACAATCAACAATCTCAACTTGTTGTTAAGGCAACTTCTTTTAAACTATATATATATACCTTTACCCCACTTAACGATGGCTAATTGGTCCTCCAAAACTAATCGTTAAGCAAAAATATACGTATACAAAATATATAATTATAATGGGGGTCCTATAAAAAAAAAAATTGATCAGTTGCAGTGATGTAAAATATCCAATTGAGTTCCAAGCTTAAAGATTTTCTTGATTTTTTAATGACAATGATGACTGAATATGGTATCTAAAAAGAAAAGTTTTATATCACTAGGAAAAAAATACATATTTTCACTTTAAAAAGTACAGAACAGCAAAAGAAGAGAAGTAAAACTAAATTTGAATTTAAAAGATTTTATATTCTTCCACAAGTTTTTCATCGTAATGAAAAAAGAATCCATACTGAAGTGCTTTTTTTAAAAATTTGGATTTTAAAGTACAATATTACTACTATACGCTATTTTTATTATTTATTATGTGAAAATTATTCAAATTAAAAAACAATTTTATCACATCATTAATTATTTAATTAACATAAAGACTCATTACTGAACCCCATCAGTAACAAAATGCTTAATGCTTATCGTAAAGCAGTCAACTTCCTTAGAAAAAAAATTAACTTATTTTAAAAGTAAAAAAATCTGACTTCTAATTTTTCTAAAACATGCAGCTAGGTTAATTTTTCTTACTGTATATTTTTAGTAATGTAATAATGCCCCTCCTCCCTTGTTTAGAGTAGAAAGATTATTAATTAAATGACAATCTGTTTTTTTTAAATTTTCTAATTCAGCATTTGCATACTTTTAAAATATAGTTTTTCTTTTATATTTGATACGAATCTCTGAATGATAAACAACATGTTTATTAATGAAGTTACGCCAAAATCTGATTATCCAGGTATTCTAAAAACAATATATCGTATTTACAGAAACACACACATACACAGTTTAATATTCATATTTAACTACTTTCCTGAAAGTTGGTGAGATTGATATTTTATTTGTCTTGTACTCTATAATGATATATATTGGGGTATTGTATGAAAAGCACACAATTGAAAATCCTTCTCCTTTTTCTTTTCAAAACTTTTTTCTTACGCTTCATATCATTGAACATATAGTTTTATGAGATGAAAGGTATACTGTATGATGACAATAGTTATATAATACAAAACTCCATTTCAACTGTTTAATCTTGCAAGCACTCAAGTTTTCAAGAATGAATCTCTTTTGTCACTGCTATATTTGATTACTCTTTCTTTTTTACATATTTAATTACAAATCAATAAAGTTGAAACGTTAGAAAGTTTTAATTATATAAATATATATATATATATACTGTATATGTTCAGTAATGATATAAAGAAAAATAAAAGTTTTTAAAGCAATAGAAGATTTTAGTCGTTATATTATTATAAAATATATATGTATTATAAAAGAAAAAGTGACATAAACATTTAGGTTATTATATATGATGTATACAGTATTATAAGTGATTCAGTAATTATAGAGAATTTTAAGTGTTTTACGAATAAAAATATTACATCGTGTATGAAAGTACAACAAAAGTCATTACCTGTTATAGATATTACAATAAAGTACTTTGTTTTTGGGTAAAATGAATGTAATATAGATATCCCTTACATCATCAGTGATGCAAAATTCAAGATGGCTACACAAACATTTTTTAAAAAATTCCACGATCATTATAGCCAATAATATTGTACAGATCAAAGTAGATGGTACAAGCAATTGATGATGATAGCTAATAGCGAAATACGTACTAAATAGACGCTCGCTAAGTGGGGTAAAAGTTATATATATATATATAGATAGATATTTAAGACATATCTCAATTTTTAATTCATTATATACATGTAGAAATGGTAATTATGAATCAAATTTCAAGTTCATTAATGTTTTTAATTGGTTTATATTGCAGGTTACATACATTGATAAAAGTCTAACTTATAATTTAATTTAAGTCAATGATGATATTTTAGTTTATAAAGATTTGAACATCTTTATTTAAACCAAACCGATTTCAAATAAATCTGTTTAGAATTTATGTTATAGAAAGAATGTTTAATTAAATAATCTATACAACTTTTTCTCAGTTATTTCAAATTTTTTTATTAATTGAAACTCTTGAAAAATCAGCTGGTTTTGAAAATATTAAATTTCAATTAATGATATTCTATCATCTATAAACAGGTAGCTTATTTAATTGAAAAATTTGTAAACCTAAAAAATTTTGTAAACAGATGTGATCAAAACAATTACAAACTTGTTTAAGTAATTAATTTTTTAATGAGTGAGCTTGTTAATTAAAAACAAATTCGTTGCAAAGCTGGAAGATATAAGAAAACCAACTCAGAAAATAATTTTATTATAATTCTGGTCATTCTTCTTAGAATCATTCTGCTTCTATTTCTCATTGAATCAGTTTTTTTGGTCTTTGCTTTCACCTATTTCACATAAAGAATATTGAATGCCTACCAGAAGCTGAAAGAATTGATAGGCATTGTTAACCCCACAAAAGAAATTCAGTTCTTTAGCATGAAGCCTGTAACCATTAGGATGTCTAGCCTTGATTGCTGACTTTGATCCAACACTGTACCAATTATCATCACTTATACAGATCAACAGATGCACTTTTTATCTATAAAAGAAAAAAATTCTAATTATGACCAAGATTGAAAACTAATAAATAAAAAAAAATCATTCATAAATCAATAAAAAAACTCTATTTCCCCAATGTATATATATGTAATTACACTTGAGAGAAAATAATATTTACATGGCTGTCTTTGGACTTAAAGGTAACAATCTATTTATTTTATGAACTATTTTATAAACTCTTAAACCTATATCACTAACAAGCCAATAATTTATAATTTAATGTAGATGATTTATGCACTTATGTAAATCTTATATTAACCAATTTTAGTTTTAATTGATCATATTAATTTTTCATATTTCTATTCTATAAAACCATATCTACCTCCTTGATTTCTATAACATTGTAGCTTTAGTTTAGCTTCTTTAAATAGTTGAAAAAAAAATCAGTTTATTTATTAAATTTTATTTTTTTTATTTTCCCTTGTAAGGAGTTTTTATTAAAAATCACTTCCACAACTGTTAGCAATCACACATGGTTTTAAATGTTGCTTTTAAAGAAAAAGTTTTTAGCAAAATAAAAAAAAAATTCTTTTTTTGTAGTCATTAAAAGTTAATATCTCTCTCTGAAGATATTCAAAATTATTAATATGTGTGTGCCTAACATGACATGAGCATGACTATATAAATCATTTGATAAGTTGATTCAATTGGTTAGAAGTTTACCTGCTTACTTTGTTTGTTCCACACACATTTGAATTTAAAAGAATTATTATTTATATGTGTGTGCTTTTTCATATAGGGATCCTTAAATATTTATCCACCACAAGTTACCTTCCTCATGTGGTAATAATATATATATTGTACCAATCGGAATGAAAGTGAAAATCGAATCTAACCGCAAAAACAATATCTGCACTACAAGGGCGCCATCTAGGCATTTGAGCCTAGAAAAATTTATAAAGTAGGCAGATACGCGCTGTTAAGATTCCACTTTATTTAAATATTCTGATCGTTAGCCCAAGTCACTAGCTCAGTGGAGACGCAGAGATAAAAATCTATATCTTAATTTATATCTTAAATATCAAAGAGTAAAAGCCACTGCCAGAAATTAACATATAAAAATATTTATTTACGCACATATAAAATAATATTTAAATTTTGAGGAATAAGTTTAACATTTTAGATTTTTATATTAACTTTTAATTTTACATTTAACTAAGTTTCAATGAGTTTAATTATTATTTAGATAGTCAAGTATGAATAGACTACATAGATCTGCATTTAAAAAGAAAATATTCTTCCCTGATTTAACCTTAGGCAACAAATTTCGCAATCAACTGGCGCCAATCCATCTGATACATTCATGTATTCAATGTAGCATGATACGACAACACAAAATACTATATTGTCAGGAATGTACATCTGAACAATAAGTAGAAATAGAGAAGAGATTGACTCTCCACCAACAGGAATGTGACATCTGTTGGCAAGTAGATCAATAAACAAAAAAACTCCATAGGAATGGACTGCGGTCTTCTGCCGACTTACAAACCCATCCATAGGCAAACAGAGGGTGTGTGGCGTATATCTATAATCCTGCCCGTAGCGGACCTCATACTACATCTACTAATTACACAAATATATCCAATCCATTGAACCAATTCAACTACGAAATGAATAACCTAAGATTACCCTCCCTTAATATAACTTTACCAACTATATAACCATTCACGCCCGACTTAATTTTAACATTTAAATACGTTCGCACAGATTTGTTTAAAATTGTTGGGTATAGATCGATTACATAGATTCCACGGTCAAAAACATTTCAAAATAAACATAAACGATCAAAATACAATATTATTGATACCGACAATCGCAGAGGGAAACTTATAAGTAACCCAATAGTATTCACCATAAGATACTTGCGTTGTCACCAATAACTTAAAAGACATCCGAATAAATACATTTTAGATACTCACCGTAAGGTATCATTATTTATCGAATGTCTATATATTTTGATCAAATATGAAAACCAAAATATAATTAACCGCAAACGAATCCATGCAAGCATCTATAAACAACTTAAATTTCATACATTTAACCAATCTTTACAATAAGAAAAAAAAATTTGAAATGATGTTTATCAATCGGAAAACATATAAAATTAAACATTATTAATTTGATTTAAAGACTTACAAAAGTCAGATAAGAGTCCGTTTTAACATTTCAGTTGGCTTGTTTATCAATTTGTAAAACTTGACGAAAGTTCTTGATTGATTTTAACAATTGTTCATTTCAGATAGCTTATGGTAGAAGAGTCCAGGTTTCTGCTTTTATTAATTCCCGCGACGCCTCCGTTGGAAGGGAATGTTCTGGAGATGGCAATAGCTGGTTCAAAGTATCACAGTCTTTTCATTTTTTTTTTTTTTAATAGAGAGTGTGGTATGTGCGTCATACCACATCTCTCAAACACAAACGCTGGAACTGTCTGAAAAAAACTGTATTTCCCTTTTTATATTATCCACAAGGATTCAATGAACAAAACGTCACTAGTCTATCACTTTCGTTAGGGTCCGAGCCAAGGCCTAGTGCTTCCATTGGTCAAGCTAAAATTTCTTTCTTCTCTTATCTAACTTTTCATCTGACTTTTTAATTACACAGCTTTTAGATAATTAATAAACAATCATTTCCATTTACAGATTACAGGAATTAATTAATACCTGTTTTTACTTTAACTTACGTTATTTTTTTATTAAAATATTTTTATATTTCAATCTGGCATTTTAGCGTTTAGTTTTTTTTTACTCTTATTTGCGAACTTGTAAGTTTTTATTTTAAATTAATGTAACGACATATTTATGTATCGTTACATATCAGTAAACTTCCTCAAAAAACAAAAACATTAAAAAAAAAAAAAAGACTTTACTTAGTGTTAGTAATTACGTTACACAAATTTGTTATATATGAAATTTCAAAAGGACAAAACTTTTTTTTTTTTTTTTTAAAAGACAAAACAGTAATTACAAATATAATGATAAAAAAAAAGTTGACTGATGATTCCCTACTACCAGTTAAATTTCTGCCCCCTCCCTTCCAAGTTTCATTTCTCCTACCTTTAAGTATTATTTAGGCAAGTTAAACGATTAGATTTTAAACAAGACTTTAAAAAAAAAAATTATGATTTATATTTATTAATTACGTTTTATTTATTACTTTTTATTCCTCGAATTTATCTCTACATATGCGCAATTTTTCGACTGGCAGTAACTTTAAGACAAAATTTCAAAGTGTAACTCCACGTCAATACAACAAATCTATTTATACTATTTCAGAAAAAAAAATTTACGGGCATGATTCACTTTTAAAATTCTCAGGGCACTCGTGTTTATTAAAGATCGGCCCAAGTTGGGTAGCCAGTTTGTACCAATCGAAATGAAAGTGAAAACCGAATCTAACCGCAAAAACAATATCTGCACTACAAGGGCGCCATCTAGGCATTTGAGCCTAGAAAAATTTATAAAGTAGGCAGATACGCGCTGTTAAGATTCCACTTTATTTAAATATTCCGATCGTTAGCCCAAGTCACTAGCTCAGTGGAGACGCAGAGATAAAAATCTATATCTTAATTTATATCTTAAATATCAAAGAGTAAAAGCCACTGCCAGAAATTAACATATAAAAATATTTATTTACGCACATATAAAATAATATTTAAATTTTGAGGAATAAGTTTAACATTTTAGATTTTTATATTAACTTTTAATTTTACATTTAACTAAGTTTCAATGAGTTTAATTATTATTTAGATAGTCAAGTATGAATAGACTACATAGATCTGCATTTGAAAAGAAAATATTCTTCCCTGATTTAACCTTAGGCAACAAATTTCGCAATCAACTGGCGCCAATCCATCTGATACATTCATGTATTCAATGTAGCATGATACGACAACACAAAATACTATATTGTCAGGAATGTACATCTGAACAATAAGTAGAAATAGAGAAGAGATTGACTCTCCACCAACAGGAATGTGACATCTGTTGGCAAGTAGATCAATAAACAAAAAACTCCATAGGAATGGACTGCGGTCTTCTGCCGACTTACAAACCCATCCATAGGCAAACAGAGGGTGTGTGGCATATATCTATAATCCTGCCCGTAGCCGACCTCATACTACATCTACTAATTACACAAATATATCCAATCCATTGAACCAATTCAACTACGAAATGAATAACCTAAGATTACCCTCCCTTAATATAACTTTACCAACTATATAGCCATTCACGCCCGACTTAATTTTAACATTTAAATACGTTCGCACAGATTTGTTTAAAAATGTTGGGTATAGATCGATTACATAGATTCCACGGTCAAAAACATTTCAAAATAAACATAAACGATCAAAATACAAAATTATTGATACCGACAATCGCAGAGGGAAACTTATAAGTAACCCAATAGTATTCACCATAAGATACTTGCGTTGTCACCAATAACTTAAAAGACATCCGAATAAATACATTTTAGATACTCACCATAAGGTATCATTATTTATTGAATGTCTATATATTTTGATCAAATATGAAAACCAAAATATAATTAACCGCAAACGAATCCATGCAAGCATCTATAAACAACTTAAATTTCATACATTTAACCAATCTTTACAATAAGAAAAAAAAAATTTGAAATGATGTCTATCAATCGGAAAACATATAAAATTAAACATTATTAATTTGATTTAAAGACTTACAAAAGTCAGATAAGAGTCCGTTTTAACATTTCAGTTGGCTTGTTTATCAATTTGTAAAACTTGGAAGTTCGAAAGTTCTTGATTGATTATTTTAACAATTGTTCATTTCAGATAGCTTATGGTAGAAGAGTCCAGGTTTCTGCTTTTATTAATTCCCGCGACGCCTCCGTTGGAAGGGAATGTTCTGGAGATGGCAATAGCTGGTTCAAAGTATCACAGTCTTTTCATTTTTTTTTTTTTTTAATAGAGAGTGTGGTATGTGCGTCATACCACATCTCTCAAACACAAACGCTGGAACTGTCCGAAAAAAACTGTATTTCCCTTTTTATATTATCCACAAGGATTCAATGAACAAAATGTCACTAGTCTATCACTTTCGTTAGGGTCCGAGCCAAGGCCTAGTGCTTCCATTGGTCAAGCTAAAATTTCTTTCTTCTCTTATCTAACTTTTCATCTGACTTTTTAATTACACAGCTTTTAGATAATTAATAAACAATCATTTCCATTTACAGATTACAGGAATTAATTAATACCTGTTTTTACTTTAACTTACGTTATTTTTTTATTAAAATATTTTTATATTTCAATCTGGCATTTTAGCGTTTAGTTTTTTTTACTCTTATTTGCGAACTTGTAAGTTTTTATTTTAAATTAATGTAACGACATATTTATGTATCGTTACAATAGAGATATATATATTGTATCGTTACAATATATATATATATATGTATATATATATTACATGAGTTACTCACAAATGATTTTCATTTTGCCTCAAGTTCAGAGATATTTCTCCTGATAAATTATATTTTTCATGGCCTTTGGTGAGATGCTGCTTATTATCATTTTCTTTCAAAGTGGTACTGGATCAAAATGCACAATTTACAGGTCTAATTTGTAATGACCTGCACATGTGAACATTTATAGTAAATTTAAACTCATTGTTCTTTTAATGCAACAGTGAAATATATATATATATATATATATATATATATATATATATATGCGCACATCTTAATTTAGAACGCATATGTATTAGAATCATATAAATCATAGAGTAATTATTAATCTTTCAGAGATGATACAGCATTACAACGTAAAGTTTGTAATTAAAATTATTTAAAAGCTACTCAGATATCAAATGCACTCTGTGCATCATGGGAAAAATCTTTATCATTCAAATGCATTTGTGTTTGAACTCTATTGTATTTGAATTCAGTTATATTGAGCTCTGTTGTATTTAAACTTTGTTATATTTGAGATCAGTTGTATTTCAATTACATTATACTTTAAATAAACTTTGGGTTGTTTATATTAAATTTGTTTTGGCATTTTGTTTTCTGTTATCTTCTCTGTCAATTGATATTTGCCAAAAGTCTCTGTTTCTGCAATATAGAGACAATTTCAAATGTCTGATTGATGGTACATCTGGGTAAACATTAACACTTGATATCATCACAAGTAAATTCTCATTCTATAGGCTGTAGATATGATGGTGATCTCTGATGTTGGATATTAATCTATTTACTGAAGTTATGTTTAAGTATATAAAAATAATGTGTATATGAAGTTAAATTGTCTTACTTAGAAAAGTATATGTTTCTAATGTATCTACAGTGTGAAAGGTTGGTCTAGGGTCTGATGGATCATTGTTCCAAAATTTAGGTAAAGATAAAAGAAGTACTAATGAAAATGCTTATAATGCACATTCTTATGCAATGATTATACACTTTTCCACAAGGTAGCTATAAAAAGTGGATAGATTTTTTTCACCTTGACTGAGAGTGTGGTGTAGTGAAAGTTTAAGTGCACTGATAAAAAACAAATGCCTTACATATAACCAGAACTGTAACTCAAGATAAAAATAGCAATACGTAACTTG
>JAQFVV010005220.1:653-31050 GCA_028023455.1 Epiperipatus broadwayi | reverse complement strand
GTGATCCATGTTCAAGTAAATCAAAACTCATGTGAAGGAAAATAGTAGCAGCTTCTGGAATTACTGTCCTGCTTTCAATTATTCCATGTTCATTCTCTAAATTTAAAAAGCCAACTTCAGCAATAATGCAAAATACAAAACCTTCAGCCAACTGCTTTCAAAAATTTAAACCAGAATTTGCAGCTAATTTTAACTAACTGCTTCTCAAAAATATTAAGATAAGAACATCTTCAAAAAATCACTATGACAAACTTTGCTGCTGGGAAATTTGAACATCTGCTAAAAATATTAAAACCAGATGCTTTCTGGTCAGCTTTTACAAAGCTACAAGTCAAACTGAACTGAAATTTTTTCCATCAGCTATTTTATAAAATTATCTGAGGTGATAAAATAAACTGAATTTAGAAACTGTTTTTTCTCTCTAATCCTTTTTGAAAACAAGTTTGAGACTTTTAGCAAAGTGTGGTATACATGTTTACACTAAGATAGAGAATTTTTATATAAGCATTAATTAAAATATTTTTTTAAAAAAAAGATAATAGAAACTATTTTAAACATAAAACACACTTTTAATTTCAAAATCAGAATAAAAAATATTATTTTTTATTTATCAAACCTTTTTCAATATTTAATTATATATATATATATATATATTGTAATTATAATTGAAATAATATTTTTAAACGATTTATAAACAATTCAAACAATCTTTAAATCCGCAGAAGTACTTTAGGTTACTTTCAAACCTGCCTCAACTGCTATTAAATTCAAAAACTAAAATTATAATTACAATATTATAATTATAATTACAATTATAATTACAATATTATTTTTAATTATCGGATATTTTTATTTATTTTACACACACACACACACACACACATATATATATATATATATATATATATATATTGAAGCAGTCAGATCTAAGTTCGATCTGAGCTTCATGAGATCTCACCTTTAGGCTACTTCAAACCCTATTACTAACAGTAAATTTCCGAATGTAATGGGGCTTTATATGTTCTATACACACTAATTTCAATTAAAATAGAATATTATTTAAACATTTATTAAAATCAATTATTTTATATTTAAACTAACTTATATTATTAACAACTTCATGATAAAATTATTCATGAAAATACATATATTGTAATTGTTATGGATTGTACATATATATATATATATATATATATATATATATATATATATATATATATATATATATATATATATATATATATATATATATATATATATATATTCGTTATAAAGTTTCATTGCATTGGAATGTTTTATTTTTTACTTTCACTAGTTTATTCCAATTTTTAGTGTTTAAAAGCTACATTCTTTCGATAAGCTTTCACATCGTCCTTTTCAAAAACAATTGGGAATTTTTATTAATTAAGTAAAAATAATAATTTAAAATGTAAGGATGGTTCTCAATTAAAATCATTTATTTAGATTTACAAATTCATTTTTAATTAGAAAATGAATTCAAAGTAAATGTATTTGAACGTCTTATCAGAGAGAAAGTATCTGAAATCAATTAACAAATTTTTAACTTTTGATAATGTAAAAAGCTTTATCCTGAAGGCATCAAGAGTCAGAATGGGCAGGGAAACCAGAGGACAGGTATACATATATATTCAAAAAAATAGTAAAATACAAATACAATAATTGTGTGTAAACCTATTTTAATATTTCAACTAGAGAACAACTGCTCATCAAAAAGAAAGTATGTAGAAAATGACAGTGTTCAAAAATTACAGGAGCACCATAATTGACAAAGAAAAAAACTTATTGGTTAATATTGTGATGAATTTTGAATTTGTTAAATTGAAATAATAAATATAACTTTGAAAATATTTTATTGACTTTTTCAATACAACAATTATTTTTGATTATCAACTTAAAATATGGTTATTGAATGCATAGCTTAATATTTTACTTAATTTTTAAGCAGTGTCCTTTCAAGATATTTATCACTTTAACAATGGAATATCCAAAATAACGATTTTCATTCTCAATGGATACAAAAACAAAAAATGAAAAAAAACATTTCATTCAATATGGTAAATAATCAATGTTATATTTTGATGATGTATAACAACAAATAAATATTAATATAGTATTAACATTTAATGTCTGTCCATTAGTTTATAAACTGTACACTGTATTTTTCACTTTTGAAGATGAAAATTCCTTTAAACGTTACATGGCTTGCGACACAAATTACGATCATCATTGTTTTGTAATTTTGTTATGTTATCAGTTATTTTTTAAAAAAATGTAATAATGAACTTTATGTAATTAAAAATTACCAAATATTAACAAAAATATTAAAAATTTTATTCATCATAATTCTAAAAATAAATATCAGTTAATAAATTTTGCATGATGAAAATACAATAAAAAGAAATGTAAAAGATTCATAGATTAATATTTATTTAAAAAGCTCACATCTTTGCTTTCTCAAGTAATGAATTATTATAAAAAATTCTATGTCATCTCAAAGAAAATGGCTATGGCATTTATGAAGAGATTCATACTGTAACATTCATATTTGTACATTCACACAACAAAATCCAAGAATTCTGGAAAATTAGAGTGAAGCTGTGAAACTGTTCCAGATGAGTGTCAGAGATCTCAAATCTGACTCACACTTCTATATCCTTTACCAGCACTCTGTGATTTACTATCATAGGGATGACATTTATAAGTTACATTCAGTACCAATTTAAATCGCGAACTGACATAGAACAGGGTGGAACATGAGATGCAGGAATGACCGATAAATTAATAATATTGTTAACTAAACACATACATATGGCTAAATAAACTAAGGCATATATTAATAAATGAATATTAACTTGGAATGGGTTTGCAGTGATTTTAGAAGTAGATTGCAGAGCCACACAAAACAGAATTAAAATGTAAATACATTGAATAAATAAAATAAACAAATGAACTAGAATAAGAACAACAGATGTGCATTGGTTAGGTTTTTCACACAGGTGTTATTACAATGATGCAAAGATTTGGTTACATGAGTCTTATATTTAGAAATGCACTTTATACATATTATTATTCATTCAAATATCAGCCTTTTAAGCTAATTATGCATATGCTTTGCGAGTGTTAATAATAAATAAATACTTTCTCACCAATATAAGATATAGAATTTATGCAGGAATAAAAGGAATCCTCTTATTCCTATGACTCAAATGCTTATATATGAGTAAATCTGAAGTACTGGCAAGTAAAGTGTGAGGATGAAACTGTCACTTTCCTTATTTACATATTATTATTGTAATTTAATATATATATATATATATATATATATATATATATATATATATATATAAGATGTTATATATAATAGTGTTAATTAATAGTATATACATAATATTGTAAATAATTATAAATAATTTTAAACCATTATTTTATTTATACTGTTAATTATTTATGTTTTTTTAAATAATATTTTCATAATTGTAATCGTACTAATATATATATATATATATATATATATATATATATATATATATATATATATATATACATATATATATATATATATATATATATATATATATATATGTAATTCAAACTACTATAATTAACACAGTTTATAAAATTTTAAATAATATATTCTTTACCTAGTTACTTTCTTAATTGTTTCACTGACAATCTTTATCAACTGTTAATATAAACGTACAAAAAATAGTAAAAACTTGTATTACCCATCATTTAATCTATCTCAAATTTCCCACAATTCTGTTGTCTTTATATTAATGCTGATTGTTTAATCATTAAACCAGATATCATCATTGGCTTAAAATTTTACATTTTTCACTACACCTTCTTAATGCAGAATAATTTTATATCTCTATTATTAAATTTGAAACTATAATTACATGTTTTATTATGATCAATCATAATTGATGGAGTATTCATATTTACCGGATATATTTTTCCAATAAATACTTATATAATGTCTAATGATCATTATATCGTTTTTGTAATGCACATTTGGATTCCTCTATATATTTTATTCCATAATCAATATCTCCAATAGCATATATATATATATATATATATATATATATATATATATATATATATATATATATATATATATATATATATATATAACAAGAAAACCGATCCAAACTTTAAAATCTTATTTTGGAGTTATTTATCATATCATTTATAATAATTTAAAGAAAAAGTTATAAATTCCCACACAAAAACCACTATAAAGTTTATTAATTAATTTAGCTTATTGATTAGATACATATAAAAGGAATAGAAATCCATTTATCATTTTTTGTAATTTACTTAAGATTTTCTTATTATTACTTTTTATTTTAGATTATATTTTGTAATCGTATTATAAATAATATTCTGTTCCATAACTGTTATTTAACATATCAATAAGAGTATACATTAATACTTTAAATTTATCATCATTAAATTTTCATAACAATAATTTCCAAACAAAATGACTTCCAACCAGCCAATTAATGACTCATATGAATCCTTTAGAATTATATGGAATATAACTCCTAATTTCCACATACTTTAAATTTATATTATAATCAAACACATTATTTACTTAGAAAATAAATGTATCTAAAACTTTATAGAATCTTCTTCCCTTCATTTAACACCCATTTTATATAATTATTATTCATATATTTAACTTGTCAAACAAATTAATCACTATTTCATGATATGGTTATATAAATACATCATCAACATATTCACAATATACTTTAATTCTTTTATATTTTTATCTGAGACAACAATATTCACCTCAATATTAGAAATAAAAAAATACAAATCTGTGATACCATCAAAGACTCTATTGGCCAACTAAAATTAATTTTATGCAGCAATCAATAAACCTAAATATATATTATCATTTACAAATCTTAATATTTTACCTACCAAAATTTTTAATATTATTATTTATAGATTTTAAATATAAAGCTCTTTGCAATAACTTTTAATGATTCCATATTATCAATTGAACCATACATTTCAGATATGTCACGTAGTGTACACATAACATCATTATTATCAATTTTTATATTTCTTTAATCCTACTACTAAAATCAAATGATGATGAAATCTGTACAATCTCCAAATCCAAGCAATATCTTGCAATGATGATACATCTAGGAATAGAGGTGGTTTAATAATGAATAAAATACCACCATAATATAAAGACAAACAGAATTGTGGGAAATTTGAAGGAGATTGAATGATGGGTAATACAAGTGTTTTTATTTTTTATACATTTATATTAACAGTTGATAAAGATTGTCAGTGAAATAATTGAAACTACTTCTGGTAAAGAACATATTGTTTAATTTTGAATACCGTGCGAAATATAGTTGTTTGAATTCACTATTATATGATTTAAAAAATACAGAAATTTAATTGTTGTGGTTATATATATATATATATTTTATAATGATAGGGAAGATCAAGGATCAATGGTTTAACCATATCTGCCATAGAGAGGCGCCACCAGGCTATTTGAACCTGGAAAATGTAGCTAGTAGGCAGATACGTAGCTGCTAAGATCCAATTTTTACATACGCTTTATTCTGATCATCCGCCCTGTATGCCACCATCAGCTCAGGAAGACACAGAGATTTTATAAAATATAACTTTTTATTTAAAAATATTTTCAATATTAAAAATAATGTAAGAGAAGCCACTGCTATCAATAACAACATTATGATCATTTTTATTAAACATTTATAAATTTAGAATTATTATTTTTAGTCTAAATTTTCAGCTTTATAATTTTAGCATTTAATTTATATTTTTAATTTTTTTTATTTTTGAAGTTTGCACAGATGAATTTAATATTTTATTAGTGTCAAGGCCTAATGGAGATACACTACATAGACTGCTTTTGAAAGGAAAATATCTTCTATCCCTTATTTAACCTTAGGCCAAAAGTTTGCATTCAAACTAACATTAATCTCATCTGATATATCAATGTATTCACTGCAGCATGAATACAATAGCACAATACCATACTGTCAGGAATGCACATCTCAAACAGCATGGTCTAAAAGAATAAATTGCCTTTCATCAAGTACAGGAATGGTACAACAATGTCTGGTGAGAAGAACAATAAAAAAACTCCATAGGAAGGGATTGTGGCATTTTTTGCCAACTTACAAACCCATTCCATAGGCAAAGAGGATGATAGCCATCTGTCTCTGATGGTCAATAAAAAATAGGACTATTTCACCCAAGTGTGGTGTATAATGTGATTCTGCATGTAGCAGATCTCATAATATTGCACTTACTTAATAACATCAATATATCCAATCCATTAACCTCAATTTAACTCATAAAACAAATAACATATGATTTCACCCTCCCTTAAAATCAACATAACTCTAAGAATCTATGCATCCATTCATGCCCTATATAAATTTAACATTTATTAAAAGTTGTTTAACAAAAAAATCATAATAAAAACATAAAAAAATGAAAGAAATAACTTTTTGGAAATGACTTAAAAGTAACATCAAATAAAAACTAGTTATTAATAATAATTTATGTTAGTCAGATAGGATTCTATTTATATTTAATACTGAAAAAATTTTGAAATTAAAGTTCTTACTGTTTTTATTACGCTATATATTTCTTACCGTTTTAGAAAAGTTCATCCCTTACAGTTGTCAGAATTTTGAGATCCAGTGTTAATTCCTACAATGTCGTATGGTCCTGAAATGTAGGAAAATAATTAGTCATTTCTCTTTCTCTTCTTTCTTTAGCAAAACTGAAGGGATTGAAGAAAGTATATTTCTAATTTCATCTCCTTCAACTCCTAAATGCAGCAATCTCTGCTACCACCTCTCTATCTTTTTTTTAATTATTTCAAAACCTTTCCTTTTCTTGCAAAACTTTCGGATCCAGGTGGGACATTATATCATGATGATGATGATCTTTTCATTGAGGTCTGTTTCCTGAGGATTTCTTTTGTTAGCTATTAGTTTTTTATTGTTTTTCTCTCCTATCCGACCTTTACTTTATACATTTTAAAAATGCCCAAGGTCTAGTTTACATTTTAACTAATTAAAATAATCATTTCAATTTTACAATAGCATTGATTAATTTATTGTACATTCTTTTTATCTTTAAATCTTTCAAGTTTTTTCCGTAATATTTACTTTTTAAAACCTTTTTTTTTAAAATAAAGTTTCCTTTTAATAATTTTTCATCTGTGTGATTTTATATATATAAAGTTTAAATGACTTTTGACGCTCACTTTTTTAATTGTTAAAAAAAGTTTTAATTTATGAATCCTCTTATTTTTAATGACTTATTTTAAAAAATAAATAATGTAATGGTGTGTGTACCTGTTACGACATCAGTAAACTTGCTTAAAAAATAAACAAAAAAATATTTTACTTAGGGTTAGTAATTATGGTATATGACTTAACGGAAGACATCGACAAAAACATCTGAAGTTAGTACCTTTTACAAAAAGTCTACATACAAAAAAGTGTTGACTATCATTCTACTATGATTGATCCACATTTATGCCTCCTCTCCCAAAGAATGCCTTTTTCTCTACATTTCATTTTTAAACACCGGCATGTCAAAAGAAATTATTTATTTAGCAAGGTTACATTGAGGTAAATGTGTTTTAAGAGATAATGGGTTTATACGTGGCATATTTTAAGAACAATTATAAAAAACACCAACTTATTTATGACTGGATTGAAATGCTTAAACTGGGTTACACTGAATTAAACTTTCTCGAGTTTAATATATGTGTTATTTCTTTCTGGCAGTGCTTTTTATAAAATTTAAAAAATATGACTAGATAAAAATAATTCATTAAAAAATCACTCAGGGCAATTTTGGTTTATAGTGCATCAGTCCATGTTGGGTAGCTAATTATAATGGTCGGGGGAACAATGTAGTCTTACTGAATCTGCACTACAGAAAACCTTACCAGGATATTTGGAACTTGGAAAATTTATATAGAAGGCAGATACATGCTTAAATATTCACATTTTTCATGTTTTATTCTGACCATCAGCCTATGCCACTAGCTCAGTGAGATGCAGACATTTTGGAAAATATAAATTTCTATTTAAAAACATTTTCAACATTAAAAAATTAAGAGAAGCCACTGCCAGTAATAAACACTCACAAACATTTATTAAACATGGCATAAATCTAGAATTATTTTTCTAGTCTAACCCTTACTTTAATTTTAGCATTTATTTTACATTTTTAACTTTTTTTTATTTTTGAAAATCCTCACAGATGAATTTAATATTTTATTAGTGTCGAGGTATAGATACGACTACATAAGATTGCACTTGAAAAGAAAATATTCAACCTTTTGTCATAAACTTAGGCCATAAGTTTACAGTCAAACTAACATCAATCTATCTGATATATTGATGTATTCAATGCAGCATGAATACGACAGCACAATTCCAACTTCTCGTCAGAAATGCACATTTGAACAAGATGGTTAGGAGAAAAAAATATATTTTGTCCAGTACAGAAATGGTACAATCCATATGGCAAAAAGAACAATAAAAAAAATTTATAGGAATGATTTGATGTCTTTTTTGTTGGACTTATGATACCATTTTATAGGCAAAGGGGCTGATCCATGGAGCAGGGAATACTGTCTTGTCTCCGATGGTCAAGAAGAAATAATAGATTTATTTTATCCAAGTGCAGCATATAATGTGACCTCTGCATGTAGCAGACCTCATATTATATTTAATTAATTACACCAATATATCCAATCCATTAACCAAATTTCACTACAAAACAAATAACCCTGTAAAAATTTACTCCCTCCTTTAAAATAACATAACTTTACAAATCTATACACCTCCATTCATGCCCGACTTCCAACTTAACATTTATTAAAAGGCGTTTAACAAAAAATATCATAATAAAAAACATAAAAGAAATGAAAAAAAAATAACTTAATGGAAATGGCTTAAAAAATACATCAAATAAATTGCGTTATTAATAATAATTTACATTGGTCAGATAGGATTCTATTTCTATTTAATACTGAAAAAAATTTGAAATTAAAGTTCTTACTGTTTTTTGAAAATGTTCATTAGTTATATATTTCTTACTGTTTTAGAAAAGTTCATCCTTTACAGTTCCTTGCAATTTGAGATCCAGCATTAATTCTCCCGATGTCCTATGTTTCGCAAATGTAGGAAAACGATTGGTCATTTTTTTTTCTTTTTCATATTTTTTTAGCAAAACAGAAGGGGATTGAAGAGGTGCACCTTTCCAATTCATTCTCCTTCAATTCTAGCACAATTCTGCTTTCACATATCATATCTTTTTTTCATTATTTGTAAACTTTTTTCTTTTTATTGCAAATTTCAAGATCCAGTGGACATTATGTCATGATGATGAACTTTTCATTGAGGTCCATTTGTGTGGGATTTCTATTTTATTGGCTTTTAGTTTCTATTGTTTGTTTCTCTCCTATCTGATCTTTACTTATATATATTTGAAAATGACCAGGGGCTAATTTACTTTTTAACTAATTAAATAATAATCATTTCCATTTTACAATAGCAGTTTTAATTAATTTATTGCATATTCTTTTTATTTTTAAATCTTTCAAGTTTTTGTCTTTAATATTTAGTTTTAAAACTTTTTTTTTAATAAAGTTTTCTTTTAATAACTTTTTCATCTGTGTGATTTTATATATATAATAAATGACTTTTAAATTTCTCTACTTTCTTTAATTGTTAAAAGAGTTTTTATTTTAAAACTTTTATTTTAAATGTCTAATTTTTAAAAATAAATAATGTTAAGCAGCATGTATGCCTAATACACATCAGAAAACTTGCTTAAAAAATAAACAAAAAATATTTTACTTAGAAGTTAGTAATCATGGTGCCACAATTAATGAAGACATTTACAAAAACATCTCAGGTTAAAAATTTTACAAAAGACAATATGGGCAAAATAATGTTGACTATTATTTTCCTATGAAACATCTATGTTTAAGCCTCCTCCCTGCAAGAGTTCCTTTTTTTCACATTTCATTTTTTAAAACACTGGCATAACAAACAAATTATTTATTTAGGAATGCTACATTGGGAAGTAAATACGTTTAGAGATAATGGGTTTATATGTGTATATTTGCAGTGCAGAGTATATATACCATCAAATTATTTATGACTGATTGAAATACTTAAAATAGGGTTACACCTGAAGTAAATTTCCCAAATGGGATCTCATCAAGTAAGGTACCACATTTACAATCATGAAACTTACGTAGTTGTGAAAAATTTCTATACGCCCTAAAGCATTATATATATATATATATATATATATATATATATATATATATATATATATATATATATATATATATATATATATATATATATATGTAATATACAAATCAATTTACATATTAAAATACAGTCAATTTATATAAATTATAATATTTTAGAAGGGCTTTCGACCATACACTTTAAAGTTTTTATCAACTATATAACATTGGATTATCTGTCTAACGTTATATAGTTGATAAAGACTACAAAGTGTATAGTCGAAAGTACTTCCTAAAAGAATATAATTTATATAAATTGTACTTTACTTTGATATATATATTGATTTGTATATTACATATATTGTAAAACAAATATAGATATCAAACTTTATTTATTATATATATATATATATATATATATATATATATATATATATATATATATATAACTTATACTAATTGCAACTTTTTTGATTCTTTTTTCTCTTTTAAAAAGAGAAAATACAAATTACAATTTACAATTAATTAATAACTTTCTCTGTGTTTAATATATATGCTAAGGCTTTTATAAAATTTAAAGCATATGACTCTCATATAAAAACATTTCTATTAAAAAATTTTGTACTCAGGGTAGTCATGGTTTATAGTGTATCAGACCAGGTTGGATGGTCAACTATAATGGTGAAGTAGAAAAGTGTGAAGTCTTACTGTATCTGTGCTGTTACAGGTTGCCACACAGGTTACTGGAACCTGGAAAATTTATATAGGAGGCAGATATGTGCTTAAAGATTCACATTTTACATGTTTAATTCTGACCGCCGGGGCCCATGCCACTAGCTCAGTAAGATGCGAGAGATTTATAAAATATAAATTCTTATTTAAAAATATTTTCAATATTAAAAAAAAATTAAGAGGTAATACCGTTTTACTGCCAGTAATTACACTCATGATCATTTATTAAACATATATAAATTTAGAACTATTATTTTAGTCCAACTTTTACTTTAATTTTAGCATTTAATTTATATTTTTAACTTTTTATTTTTTTTTTGAAGTTTTCACAGATGAATTTAATATTTTTATTAGTGTTGAGTATGGATAGACCATATAGATTGCATTTGAAAAGAAAAGGTTATTATGTCCCTATTTTAACCTTAGGCACAAAAGTTCACAATCAACCCTAACATCAATCTACCTGATATATCAATGTTATTCAATGCAGCATAAATATGACATCACAATACCAAAATACTGATCAGGGGTATGCAACATCTAAAACAGCATGGTTAAAAGAAGAAATTGTCTCTTCGCAGTCCAGTACAGGAATGGTACATCTGTCCTGAAGAGAACAACAATAAAAAGAAAATTTCATAGGAAGGGATTGAGTTTTTTTTTTTGATTTATGATCCCTTTCCATAAGGAAAAGGGGTAATCCATGGAGCAGGGAGTACCATCCTTGTCTCCAATTGTTAATAAGAAATATATTTATTTTGCCCAAGTATAGGCATATAATGTGATCTGGTATGTAGCAGATCCCATATTGCATTTAATATTTACACCAATATATCCAATCCATTAACCCAATTTAATTATGAAACAAATAACCCAAGATTAACCCTCCCTTGGAAATAAATATGACTTCTTATGAATCCATGTAGCCATTCACACCCGACTTAAATTTGACATTTATTCTGGAGTAGTATAACAAAAAAAAAATCATAATAAAAACTCTTCAAAGAACAAAACAATTAACTTAATGGAAATGACTTACTAAAAACACATAGAAAATTAGTTATTAATAATGTAATTTATGTTGGTCAGGAAGGATCTATTTCCTATTTAATACTGAAAAAAATCTTTGGAATTAAAGTCTCACTGTTTTGAAAATGTTTATTTGTTATATATATTTTTTTCACTGTTTTTTATAAAAAGGTCTATCTTTTACAGTTGCTTGCAATGTACCGGAGATCCAGCATTAATTCCCTTTGGATGTTTTGCTCTCCAATGTAGGAAAATGATTGGTCATTTCTCTTCTTTTTTTATAGCAAAACTGAAAAGATTCAAGAGTGCATCTTTCCAATTTCTTGTCCTTCAACTCTAGAACACCTCTGCTTTCACATCCATATCTTTTTTAATTATTTCCAAACTTTTCATTTTATTGTAAAACTTTCAGATCCAGTGGATATTATGTCATGATGATGGTAATATTTTCATTGAGGTCCATTTCCTGAGGAATTTATTTTAATGGCTATTCCAGTTTCTCATTGTTTTTTCTCCTCCTATCTGATTTTTTCTTATACATTTTGAAATGCCCAAGGGCTAGTTTACTTTTAACTATTTAAAATAATTCTTTCCATTTTACAATAACATTAATCACTCTATTGTACATTCTTTTTATCTTTAAATCTTTCAAGTTTCTTAATATTTTAGTTTTAAAACTTTTTATTTTTTTAATAAAATTTTCTTTTCATAATTTTTTATCTGTGTGATTTTATACACTTATAAAGTTTAAATGACTTTTGACATTCACTTTTTGAATTGTTAAAAAAGTTATTATTTGCAAACTTTTTTTTTAATGTCTAATTTTTAAAATAATTAATGTAATAGTGTGTATGCCTGTTATTATATATATATATATTGTAACGCTTATTAATGGAAGAGAGAGTGATGACAAGAGTTAGGTGGTGGAAAAATGGAAAAAGTAATGAAAATAATGAAGAACTATGAATAAAGGATAAGAGGAGGAAAAATTAAGAAAAGAGATGAGAAATGGTAGATAATATGATAGAGGGTGGTAATTGTTACCTTTTTATGAAATAAAGAAAGAGGGGTAGATGATGATGATGAAAATAATATTAAATGATGAAAATATAAGCTAAGATGCAGATAAGATGAAATGATGATAAGGAGAAGAGAAAATGAAATGATAAAATGAGGAGGAGAGATAAGATGAAGACAAAATGAAATGATGAAAATATGAGGATTAAGAATTTAAGCAGAAGAGAGGAAATGATGAAACGATGCAATTAAGTGGGAGATGATGATGAAGAGAGAGAGAAAATGATGAAATGAAAGTATGATGAATGATGATGATAAACTGTTTATCCTAATCTATTCTATTCAACTAATCTGGAAATTTTAAACTAATCTATAAGAGTCTCCTAACAACTTGGCTCAGTGGGGTTACAATAAAATTAAGGATGAATACTGATCCAGAGATATGCAATCAGACAGAAACCAAATCCAATAACCATGCAAATATAACTATTATAGCATATTAATAATTTAACATAGATAATGTAAAAGATAATTTAAATCATTAGTTAATAGTTATTTGTATCAGCCTACTATCATATCATACACATAACAACAAATTATAAGAACTATCTCACTAAATTATAACTAAAAAAGACAAAAGAGTAAAAAATGCCATGGGTTTTAAAACTAAACTCCTGTGCAAGATAGAGGTTCAAGTTGCCTAATAAATGATTGCTTGGATACATAAACAAGTGAGTGATATCTTGGCTGACTGTAGGATAACTAACTATTTTATGTTCAATCATGGAGTAATAAACAAAAAAATATTAATTCAAATATTTCATTAATTAATCTAAATTTAAATTAACAATTACCTATTACCCAAGACATCACTCAAGCAAGGGAAAGGACAAGGGTGCTTTTATGCCTTTTCACATACAGACAATCTACTAAGGACCTTGAATGTAGATGGATTTTAAAATTTAAAAAAAAATATATACAAGATAATGTAAGATAATGTACAGCTTTAAAAATAAATAGTAAATACTCTTCTGAAGCTAATAATATTCTTCATTTCCACATAGCATAATCTTCAGTCTGAGAATATATAATAATAACTTAAAAATATAACTTTTATATGAGCATTCTATTAATTATCTCTAATTATGTAATTATCTGCTAATGTGATTCAATCTAAGAATCACCTAGATTAGCATGACTTTATATAATTTAAACCAGTATAAAAATATATTTTATATACTTCATGTAATTTTTGTGAACCTTTGGAACTTAAGACAGTATTTAATACAAAAGTAAAACAAACAAAAATAAAACTTTTAAAAAATAATAATTTGATTTATTAATAACAATAAAGGAATAAAAAATATTTACAAACAAAAATTACTGGAACAAACATTGCCAAGATAGCAGTGGAATCTTTTAAAAACATTTTGACTCACAAACTTTGTTTTGACTTACAATATTATAACATCTGACTAAATTTACTGAGTATTTCTCTTTAATTCTTTTTTTTAAAACTGTTTATTTTAATAAACACACATAAAAAATAAATAAATATAAGAGTAAGCAGTGGCTATTTGATATTAAATTCTAATCTTTTTAAATCATTAGAGATTCTGAATCTTTTATACTTAATTAAAATGGTATGAGTTTAACCAACATAATTCTATTTTGACTGGCATATTTAATAACACAGTCTTGTCATTTAAAAGCCAGAATAACACACTAATAGGTTTATATTTATTACCCTAAGCTAAGCAAACACTATGCTGGAACTAGGATATACAGCATATATTTTAAATTATCATTAGTTATACTGACACTATTAAGATTATAGCTAGTGATGCATTTAAGTAAAACAAAGCTAACTTTAAATTTAAATAGATGTATGGGCCACTCACTCATTAGAGGTAATTTATACAAATATTTAAATAAATTATGTCCACATATAAATAATTAATCCAAATGTTTTAAAAATTGGAATTTAAAAGACTTACAAATCCAGTGGTGAAACAATCTGGGTGAACATATTAAACTACTTAGTATGTGTGAATTGCCACTTATAACCATGTACATAATCTACCTACTTTAAAAAAATAAATATAAATTATTGTTGTATTGGTTTGTGGAAGATAAAACTATCATAACAGCACAATTCAGACATTGATATACCTTTAAGCCTTAAAATAGCTAAATACAACCTGAAGATGCAAAGTTTCTCAAACAAACATATCTTATCATTACATACCTAAAACAAATGCAACATCCCCTAATGTGGTGGACTAGCATTAATACATCATGAGTGATAGGCCAAAAATAGATATATGCTCTGCAAAGATTAATTAGAATGTGGTGGCTTCCAAAAATACCTACCTTTTGAGGCAGAAAATAAGATACCTCGACCTTGTCTCAGCACACATCAGGAACAGGAAAGACACACCAGGAAAGTACAATCCTCTTCATGGGATGTAAATGCTTCAAAATATGTGATCACTATCACTAGAAATACAAATATCTGATTTAGAATAATCCTCAATGGGAATGAGCACTATCACCTCATGTAAAAGCAATACAATAAGGATGGAGACTGTTGTCTATTTCATTAAGCACAATAATAATAATTAACAAGCTTTGATTTATAGGGCTAACAAATACTAGACTAATAACAAGATATAAACATCTCTTGAACTGACTAAGTAATCAATAATAAATTTAAAAGACAACATGTATACTCAATGTCAGAACTAACAATGCAAATTATGCCAACTGACTTAAAAATTAAATGCTTATAACAATTTTAGGCAAAGGTACAATGTACACATAATAAAATATTAAACATTAAAATATAATGGCTAATGAACATTTCAAAGATTGCGAATTAAGTGGGTGAATATTAATAATCAAGGCATATATAAAAATATTTGCCGTTATTTTTAATGTAGCATTTATAAAACAAACGAAAGGAAAATTCTTTTATAAACCTCTTTGGCTGATTTTAAATAAAACTGAGTGAAATACCATACATTTAAATAAGCTAAGAATGAAATATTAAAATATCCAGGAAACAAATATTAAATATACTTTAACCTGTGAGATGTTTAACAAATATAATAATACTAATATGTCCTGTGAATGGTAGAATATCTACACATTCTAATAAACCCATTAAGACTAAAATTATAAAAATTAAATTACCTGGCATATTTATACCCACAATTATTACACACATTTAAAAAATATATATATAGCATACATATTTTTCTGTTTTTTTTTTTTTTTTTATTAAAAAAACCCAATAAAACTAGCAAAATAAAAATACAATAACTTTAGTTCATAGCATAATTTATTGAATACTATTTATCTGATAGCGCGAAACTTCGGGTCAAAACATTTAACTTAAACATGGCAAATATTTTTCAAACTAAACATATTTAATAGTTCTTTAAAGTTAATGCCAATTTCTTCCTTTAAATATATATTTTATTTTAAGTAAACAATATAATAAATCATTATATTAATACTAAAAAAATAAAAGGAGCCAGCACTAAAATGGTAGGTAAAACAAATGATTCAGCTGAGAATATAATTAGGGATCCCGGGATTACTTATACAATAATACAGCATCGTTTTTATTCCTTTTTTTAAGGAACACATTTTAAAGCATATTTTCTCTTTTTAAAAAAATATTTTTGCATACAACATTTTAAATGCTTCCAAATAATTTCTCTTTAACACCTATTAACATAAGAGTGGGTGCATTTTGCAAGTAGAATCTTCAATCTATCCAATGAGTTAAAAATAATTATCATAAATTTCACATATAGATATAAGCAAATATAACAATTCATTATATATATATATATATATATATATACTTAACATCTTATAGATAAAAATTCATTTTTAAATAATGGCAGTTTATAACATTTTTGTCCAAGTATTTGAGAGATAGATAATTAATATAACATATAATATCTTTTACTTAAACATTAGGGAAATGAATATCCTATTAGGTTTTTAAATGATACAATATTTTTTTATAATCAATTTTTGCTATCTATTGAATGTAATAACTACATATATGCATATGGAATTATATGACAGTAATATTCAAATAAAGCTTTATGAAATTACCATTTAAAAACTTTATAATTTTCCTTACAAATTGCCCATATATAAGCATTTGTGTTGGAAAGAACAAGTGTATTCATTTTGTTCTTTCATAAATAATATATCTTGGGTTGGGGAATGAAAGTATTTATTTATTATTAACACTCGTAAAAGCACATGCACAATAGCTTGCAAGGCTGATCTTTAATGTATTACATAATTGATTGTAAAATCCATTAATTAATCAGTATTATTATGTTAAACGGTGAACAAATTATTTCAATTTAATATACATTGCACTGACGAAAATAAATGAGGACCATAGTTAGTAAAGTTAGAAGGAACATTACTCTTTGTGATATAATAATTTTATTCTAATGATAAGAAACACATATTTTTTAAAATTTTGTTAAGAAAGGCTATAGTAATGAAAAGACAGACTTGGCATAGATGAAACAAACTAATGCTTGAAATAGATCCGATAAAATAATATCACAATAGCTATGTCACATCATACCTATTTCTGCAAGATGATTTCGGATTCTTAGTTATATAAAGATACCTGGCAAATAAGCATTTGATTTGCAACATGTGTTATAAATATATAAATTATTTGAAATATTTGTAAATAAATCAAGAAAATATTGTTTTCCATTATCTAATGTCATACATTTTTATGTACAATTGATCTTAGGCATGAAGAAATTAGCAATTTACTCTGCAGCATACATGCACTTCGTGAAAAAAAAAAAAAATGGTGATAAAGTAGATTAATCTTGAAATAGAAATGGGATTTGTAATTATTTAAATATAATTTAGTACTTTATTAACAATTGGAGCTAAACTTATATATATATATATATATATATATATATATATATATATGATATATATATATATATATATATATATATATATATATATATATATATATATATATAAAAAACCAATCAAAATATGTTGATCCATTTAACATGATCTGGAACTCATAAAATGTACTACAAACCAATCAATCCTGAGATTTAAATCAATAATCAACCTAGATTCAAACCCATTCCCCTAAGCCCCAGATCAAACTTCTAATAAATAACATATAATGATGGCACATGAGAATTTATTCTAAAGTCCAGTCCACTAGAAGAGCAGAGTAGACAATAAGACTTATTTAGTAACTACATTATAACCTAACTAACATGACCATACACATGGTTGTATGTGTGGAAGTGTTGAAATAGAATTCAAATAGCTCAAATAAGTTTAGACAATAAAAACTACTTTAATATAATGAATTAAGTATATACATTAATGTGTGTGTGAATGAGCAATCCACCAAATGTTAGATAATTATTACAAATTTGGATTCAAGCTGACGATTCTCATATGCTCTTATATCAACTACCAATAGTATATATACATTAACACATATTTTTGGTGGGTATGGTATAAAGATTCCAATCATATATTAGAAAGATTACATAATATTGCTATTAACATTTAGTCTTACAGTTCTGTAACATAGCGACTAATATATTATTTTGGGGAACATTCCAAGATTCATTACATATATAAGATAAACTATTTTCATGCCTTTGTGGTCTTGAAAATAAGTAAAGTACATTTGACAATTACATTTGATTATTTTCCAAAGTATTTCTTGAAAATTCTTTTTAAATAGCATTTAGGAGACAGAGCACTTGATCTTTCCCCAAGGCACTATACTCTTAAATACATAAATCTTAATTTGTATGGTAGGGTTTAAAATAAGGTTGAAATAACATTATTAATTTATAAAATTGGTAATATTTGGCATTTACATATAGTTTTAGGCAAAGTACACATTTTAACATTACAGAATTAAAACTAGGTCATAAAGCAAAAAGTAATAATAAATGATGAAGTGGCAGTACTGACCTAATGGCAGAGAAATTAAAGATAACGATCATGCTTCTGGATGAAAAATTAAGTCTAAGACCCCCTTCTTAGGGCAGTGCTTAAAGAAAAGTAGATAGGCATTATATGTGTCAGGCATATTGGAAATCACCAATATGCAGAGACCTTTTATACAGAAAAGGTGAACCCAGGAGCTTTAATACATTTACAGGGGGACAGTATATCCAAAGAAATATCCATGGGTTAGATCCTGTCATAACCACAGATTACAATCACATAATATATTCACAAAGATAAGCCAGATGATAGTAACATAATATGGAAAATATCACTAATTACAATGAATAGAATTTTCTGTTTTAGAAATAAATTATCCTTGTTTGAATGCCATAATTTATAAAAAGAATATGCTATGCCAATATAATATATACAGATACTATATTTTATTTATTAAAACAAACATGATAATTTACCCCCTTCTTTTTCTGCTATTTTAAAATGATTCAATCCCACATTGTGGATTTTATAATAACTGGAATATTTAAGTAGTTAAATATTTTGAGAGTTTGAAAAATAATGGAAAAACTAGCATTTATATAGAAAACAAACAGTAAGTCACCCTTTCAGAATTGAATAAATAACATTTTAAAATTTTTCATATTGTTAATTAGCCTAAGTGATGGATTTACCCTGCATATAATTATCTCATTGTATATGGAGTTAAACAAATAACAAATTTTATACTAAAATCCAAAATAAAATATTAATCCATAAAAACAATCTGGAGAACATTTTAATTGAAAATGCATTATGGTTTAAGAAGATGTTAAAGACCTTAATTCATGGAGTTTTACTTAAAAGAAAAAAAAAGGAGATTTTAGAATTTAAGATCACCAGGTTGTTTTTAGATTGGCAAATTAATGATAAACAAAACTGAGATATAAAATCAAATAATAAATACATATAAATAAATGACCACACCAAAGTTAAAGAAGGGTAAAGCATATTAGAGAGAATTAGATTTACAAAAATCATTTCAGAGCAATTTACATTCATATTTTACAAAGATAGAAAGTTAATAGTACATTAGAAAAAATCATTATAATAGGATTTGAGATTAATTAGACAAGATTTTCTTTCTGATCGTGGCTTGAAAATAATTTACCTTGCACCATTTTAAGAGTCCCCTCTCAAAGTCTGGCTCATGCATGGCAAGTCAAAAATCCCTGCAATTTCTTAGGTAATAGCAAGTTCTGATCAGCATTCCAAAATTGTCCGATCAGGCTTTTACTTCATTCATTTGATCCCTGAGAGTTCTTAGGTAATAGCAAGCTTCTGATCAGAATTCCAAAGTTCTTCAGTCAGGCTTTTATTTATTCTTAGGCAGCAGGATGGGACGTCAGCAGAAGATGTCATCCATGGATCAGAAATGGTGTGAGCTTTCTACTCAATCCCCATTTTTAAATTTCATACCACTGTGGATTCTGTTAACTTCACCATTCTCTCAATCATAGCTAACTCTGATGCTATTTAAAATGAGCCCATATTATAGCCCATTCATATATTTGTGAAATGCCTTTAATTTCTTATTACTAGCCCAAAATCTAATCTCCCATCAAACAAAATCTTACCCTTTTTCTTTATCCATTGTGCTTGAAGATGCAATTGTTAGATAAGGTTCTGAAAATATATTCAAATCTATTTCCATTTTGGAAATAGATTTGACAAAAATGTTTATTACAAAAGTTAAATCTATTAATTTTATTCCCCATTTTTTCCAGTAAAACATGAATTAAAATTTTTTCCCATGATTAAACAATATTATGTTTTCTTCCCTTTAATTATTTTTGTGTTATTAATGGTTACATCTTCCATCTTGAATTAAAAAAAAATATAGTTTGATTTAAAAATAATAATATTAAGAAGAAAGTTTTTTAATGACATATAATAAAATATTTAAAATGTTGACATTTGTTCAGCTTGTTTGCTCCGGTGATATATATATATATATATATAGTGACCTACTCTTATGATCATCAACTAATCTAGACTCATGTTTGGTGCTATAATCCACCTTTAAGATTTGCCCTTTGAACACTGGAATCATATATACAAATCTGGCTGCACATTTTCATGGCAAAAAATCCACCCTTTTTAACCTATCATACTCTCATTACCAAGTCTATAAGCATAAATAAACAAAAAGATTAAACTAATGAAATTTTCCTGTATAGAATAAAACTAGCATGTAACTATAGATTTCAAGAAGATCACAAGGTGATTAATAAAGATAATAACTTCTGGATAAACCAGCTTTAAAATCCACACAAACAAACTGTGATGAATTAAATTTGATATTAAGCAAACTAATAAATAACTAATAATTATATCTCTGGAATGATTATGAAATTAAACTTATAAATGAAATGATAAGTAAATTTGATGTAGATGATTAAATGGATGCTGAAAAGAAGTAATAACTAAATAGTAAAATGAAATAAGTCTAAGACTGAAGAGAAAAGAATGAAGATGTATGAGAAGAATGAATTATTATTGTAATAATAAAAGAAGAGTTAATGAATAGTTAAGATGATAAAGAATAAAAGTTAATGTATGATTAATAAATTATGATAATGATAATTTCAGATTTTCCACTCAATAGATAACTTTTAGATAAGTTCTTGGCTTTGGGTTGGTAATTTTAGATCTAGTGTCTGAACCTACCCTGGTACCTCTCTGAGGAACATGAACAATGTTGATGATGGAGACTGAAATCTTAAATTATAAACTAATATTATATTAAATGGTGAGAAGATAAGCTAAATAAAATTAAGGATTCCAAGGTTGACACAACCAGAATATTTATCATGAAGTTAAAACAAGCTATATTTTTACAACAAAAGAAGGAATTTATACCTTAAAGTTTGGTTGACTTTCATAAAACAGTGAAAGTAATCCATTTCAAGTCCAACTATAATAAATAATTATCTATCAAATTTACTACAAATTCAAATTCTACCTTGAAACTTAACAACTATTTCTTCTCAAAGTTTAAACACTCAAAATCATTATACAAAATATACTTGGGTCAGTGAGAGGGATTTTACCACTACCCGAATAGAATGCACAAAACAGATCTTAATTTAAACTCAAATTAACAACTATATTTAGCAGTTCCACAAAAAATTATAAACTCAATAAATATTATATACTTTAAAATTTAAGAAATAGGAATGACTTTTTACTAACTAAGATAATAACTTACCATATTCCTTTTCTTACATGATGATAATCCATATGATCAAGATCATTGAATGATAGCTCTGTGGGTTCAACTAAACTGATTAAATCAATATTAAGTGTTTATCTTTAATTATATCACTTAAAATAATATGTACTATAGGTTACTACCATTTTAATTGTTACATGATGATACCGTAGCTGTACTCTTAAATTATAAGGCTTAACCAAAATTATTATGATATATCTTAATATAGTTAAAAATATTATACTGGTCGATGATTTTAATTTTATAATCTTCTGATATGTCCCAATACAATAACAATAATAAGATGTATGATGTTTAGCAATAAGACTACAGACAACTAAATAAATTTTTAACACAACAAGATTTTTTTACAATATTTACAAAATTTATTTCAGACACATTGTCTGAAATATTACCATACATCAAATTAAACTCAGGGATAGAAAAATACTTGGTATCCTATTGATCATATTCTTAGTTAATACACCCTGCTTATACAATGCAATTCAAAGTATTACTTATTACTAGTCAAAATAAAGTCATAGATCACATGGCCCCAACTCTTAAGCTTGTAGTTATAAAACAATGAGGATTGCCAATTCCTCTACAAGCTTTGATTTAAATGCTTAGCCAAAGCCAGCACTTAAAATATCTTTATCAGAAACCCTTCCCCAAACCCCTGACCATTGTTTCATGCTTTGGCACTCCTCAGTGAGGTGTCAGGATAAGATCAGACAATAGATCCAAAAATACCAAACCAAAGCCAGCATTTAACTAAAAGTTATCTATTGAGTGGAAAATCTGAAATTTTCAAACATCTACATGTCTTCAAACCCAGCTATTCATCTCAAATAACTATATGTGGCTGATAGATCTTCAGACATACCATATAGTAGTTGTCTTAGCAATATAAAAATTGCATAAGACTTATGTCAGAGACTATAAATAGTTAAAATAAAAGTCATAGATCACATGACCCTATCTCTTAAGCTTGTAAGTTATAAAACAAGGGGTGTGAATACCCTGACACCTCTCTGAGGAGTGCCAAAGCATGAAACCATGGTCAAGGGTTTGGGAAGGGTTCCTAACAGAGATATTTTGAGTGATGGCTCTGGCTAAGCATTTCACACAAAGCTTGTAGAGGAATTGGCAATCCTCATTGTTTTATAACTTACAAGCTTAAGAGATAGGGTCATGTGATGTATGAATCTTATTTTGACTATTTATTGTCTCTGCCATAAGTCTTATGCAATTTTTATATTGCTATAACAACTACTATATGGTATGGCTGAAGATCTATCAGCCCCATATAGCTAATTGAGTTGGATAGCTGGGTTTGAAGACATGTAGATGTCTGAAAATTTCAGATTTTCCACTCAGTAGATAACACTTAGTTAAGTGCTGGATTTGGTTTGGTATTTTTAGATATAGTGTCTGAACCTACCCTGACACCTCTCTGAGGAGTGCTAAAGCATGAAACCATGGTCAGGGGTTTGGAGGGGTTCTTGACAGAGATATTTTAAGAGCTGGCTCTGGCTAAGGACTTAACACAAAGCTTGCAGAGGAATTGACAATCCTCATTGTTTTATTACTTAATACTGTTAGCCTATCTTAAAGAATAAGATAATGAAACCTTAGTTAAGCTGAACTAGCACTTAAATTACAAAAAAAGAACAGTTAATATTTAAGACTTTAGGGTATGTACCAATTTTAAATCTAGAATTTGAAAGTTATACAGTAGTGCCTTATACTAAAGTCATTTCTTTTATCAGAATATGATAAGGACAATAATCTCATATTCTGTGCAATTAACTCAGGTGATTAAAATTTGAGATGAATAGGTTTGGTGTATTACATTAGGAACAGACATCAAAAGTTACATACACATGTCACTATAACATTATCTGCCTAATCATTGAATAAATTAACTGATCTTACTAATCCGGTGACAAATCACTACTTAATGGAGAATACATCCACACTTACCCACATGAATATCTTGCTATTACATCTATACGTTCTACAATTACAAAGTAGGTTTTGGGTTTGGTCTATCTATACATTGATGAAGATCCTACAACATCATAAAACACTAGTATAATCAGGCAAACACTATACTAGATCAGTCTTCTTTAATCTAACATCATCTTATCCTTGCTCTAGGATTTTGCATTCCTGAACTTCACCATACACAGTGGAAAACTAACTCCTCGCCCTCATGAGGGATTAAACAATAAAAAAGAACTCTAAAAACAACATGATAGTTATATAATAATATAGCTAATTCTAATGCTTCTAGGGGTATACATGTGTGGGCTTAGCAACTTCCCAGAAAAATAGAATTCAAACCATAGATATCCTTTCTTTTAGGATTAAGTATGCTAACTAAACGTTAAATTATTACTCAGCCTCTACCATACTATCCTCTCATGCAATCAGCAATGGGTGATTTTCCATCAAACCATGCTCAATATTGAGTATTAATCTATTTGATGCTATTATATATAGCTATACAATTAGCAGCTAAAAGCTATCACAAATCATTCTCAATACTATAGCAAGGGTAAAACAACACCAACAGTAAAAGGGAAAGATAAATATTCCATTTCACAATGCAGAAACTATGAATGTACTAACAGAAACCCAGCAAAATGTATATCAAATGAATCAGTAATTATTTTAAAATAAACAACTATACTTTTGCTATAGCAGTGCTTTCATGTAAACAATAAAGATCAACCTGCATTTATATTCAAAGTGGACATGTTCATTTTCTATGCAAATTTAAGAAAAAAAAACTTGAATAATTTTTTTCATAAAAGAAAATAATTGTGTCATTATAATATATCTTCTTTAATATAATATTAAATCTGTTAAAAAATATGAGAGATAAATATTTCTCTCTCTCTCTCTCTCTCTTCAGGTAAGTTTTTCCCTTACTTGGAAAAATAAAAATAGGTATAATAGGTCTATATATTTTACGCATCTTTTACTCTTTAACTCAATATATATTTTATACTACAATAAATAAATAAAAAGAGAATTTCTGAAATAATACCTTGAGAACACATAATACACTAATAGATCTAGGCCATAAATAAAAATAAACAAACATTTTCTCCCATTGTATTTTCTCTTTCTTCAATTCTGAGGTTGACCCCTCCTTTAGAGCGGAATGATCCAGTTAATGATATAATGAGTAATTGTTCATAAGTAACTCATATATATATATATATATATATATATATATATATATATATATATATATATATATATATATATATATATATATATATATATATATATATATATATATAGCTAGGTATCAATTTAGGCATAGATTAAATAATATTCAAATAACTTCCAAGTATAACACAATTAAACAAATTGGTTTATTCACTTTTCTACAGATAATTTTTCCTTAATAACTTTATAGGTTATTATGATATTTAAACTACCTTTTTAAATACATTTTGATTCTGTTTTTTCTTCCATGGTAATATTTGTAACAATCTTTAAACAACCTGGGATAAAACCATTTTTAAAATCTTATTTATACTCTTTGCACAATTAAAATTTTTAAAAGTAAATATTTATTTAATTACATTTCCATTGGTAAGGTAGTAACTTTATTTAACAATATTAAAAATAAATTTATCCAAATAAAAATGCAATATCCTTAGCATTCTACTTAATCCCCCTATTTTTCATTTCTATGAGTTAAATAAAGTTGGGACGATAGCTATCTAGCAATCTAGTATTACTTCTGAATAAAAATAAACAATAAATTCATACATTTTCTTTGACTTTATTAAATGTAGATGATTTCAAAAAAGTCTTTTTGATTTATTTACTATATATATCATAATACTTTGCTTTGTAATCATCTTGAATATCCTTGAGATTTTGAATTTACAATAACGCACATTTTCTACTAAATAATAATAATAATGTGAAAATGAACATTCGGATCAACTTTTTCTTTAAAAGTCCAAATAATTTATGCATCACTTTTAAAATCTGAAAATTAACCAATATCAATAAAATAAAAATAATTTCTTGAATTTTCTTGAATTGTTCTGTATCTGAAGTAATCTTTATTTAAGGTAAGGCATTTTCCACATGGCTTTCATTTCTATTTTCCAGTATGACTTTCAGGAACCATCAATCTATGGAAAAACAGTGTTTAAAACGATAGTAAGGCTTTTGAGGATTCTATTCCATCATTTTTAGATAACAATATACTATAATCCTTATTCAATTGGAATTTCAAATTTTTCTGATTTTCCAGCTTTTTCTTCCCTTATTTTATAAGAGTAGAATCCAAAAGTCTGTTGTTTCTAGTTCTTTTTTTCTTAATCCCACCCCCACCTCCAACTTTGTTATAGCATATATAGTTTTTATATTCAAAATATTGTGGTAACAAATTGACCAATAATCTTAATGTATATTAATATTAACCATCTATCTTTGTTTTTAATAAATACCCTATAATATCAAAGATTATTTTCAATTCACTACAAAAAAATGCTAGAAATTAACTATAACCATTTATTTTACAAGATTTAATAAATTTAATTTATTTGTTTATTTATTTCAAATTGTTATTCCAACAGTAATAAAATAGCAATATATTTATCTCCCCAATTAAAGAATAAATATTTTTAAATTATTATTTTATCTCCTGGTTTGACTAACACTGGGTTTGAAAAAGCCTCATCTCCACTCAAGCAGATTCCTTAGTGCATCCAGAACAGTCTTTGTTAGAACCAAATGTTAGAAGTTTTAATGCCAAATATATTATCATGATTTAAAATTTTACGGATTATTTAATACAGGGACCTGAATAAAAGGTGTCACTATATATATATATATATATATATATTCAATATTTATTTTATTATTATTATTATTTTTCTTCACATTAAAACACATAGGTATGGCTGGCTCATATATATATATATATATATATATATATATATATATATATATATATATATATATATATATCTACTGAGCCACAACTATGTGTTTAAATGTGAAAAAAATACTACTAATAATAAAATAAATATTGAAAATCTAAAATTATTTTTAGGCATGCTTCTCAGACATATGTACATGACATATATATACACAACTAGGGAGTGTAATAGAACATAAGGTTTAGAACATAGATTAGTAGATGGGACCATGAGGCTCAGTCTTGGGCTAATATGTGACTGATTCAATATATATATATATATATATATATATATATATATATAAATTTCAAGAGATTCTGTCTTGGCAAAATAAAAATAGAAAAATAGGTGATGTTTCTGTACAGTAATCAATGCTTTCCTCATTGCTTTTTCCTTTCTTAGATCATAAAAAAAACTAAGATTTAAAAGTCACTAGTCTCTTTTATTATTTCCTTCTCATAGGTTAATTATTTTGGTTGAGAACTTTTAAAAACAATAAAGTGTCTAGAGTCATCATTTATCTCTCAAGCATATTATATATATATATATTGTAACCCCCTACACCTAATCTTACATCATTTATGATTAAATAACCAGGAACCAATTGTATTGACAGTAGAATAAGTTAATACTCTGCGACCATTGATTAAATCATTGAAACTCTTTAATAATTTCCAACTCAACTTAGGTCACAGGAGGGGTTTACAAACTATGATATAAGAAATTGTAAATAAGATGAATGAAAATATAAATCACTAGAATAAATATCTACTTTGTTTCATAATGAATAAGTGTTTAAAATTGATAAAGTCACATCTATTCAAACTAATATGTTACTGTCAAGCATAACCATGTCCCTTCATCCAAATACATTTTTGATATGTAAATATGCTTTTGAAATCAAAGAAAAGATATAACATTGATCGGCTTTTACTGTATTAATTAATTTAAATTAAATTACTGAATTAATATTTACTTGCAAACGCTAAAGTGGATTCTATTATATACTTATTTAAAACTTTATATTATATAAGATCTAATAATTACCACCATAAAGGTGAACAATATGAAATTGAGTATTGTTCTAATGAAGTACTAATGAGATAATGAAAGAAACGGGTACCTTTTCATTTCAAATCATTATCCATATAATAACTGAATACATAAACTCCCAATAAGTTTATCAAATAATTAAGCATTTCATATAATGTCTGGATCAAGAAAATAACGTCATAGAATCTGAACATATTCATTATAAAATTCATACAATAATGCAATTATATCGCATTTGATATATGGGTGTGGAAACTAAGAATTTGAATGCCTATAAAAGTATGACTCTCCAAAAGTTCAAAATAAATAAAACATTTATTACATTATTTAATTTAAATAAACATATTTATACTTTTACTTCACATATACATGTGTTATTAGCTAATTCTAATATTCTTTATTAAACAAACCAACATTGGGGTGATTAAACAATACAATATGGAGCCAACATGTAAATTAAAGAGGTCACATTATTCTACAATGGCATGAACGCTAATCAACTCTGACTGTTCAGAGAATAACTCTTTAATGAATCAATTGTACAATTCTATTAACTAGCTACATTTTTTGTTTACTTATTCAAAATAAGAATGATTCATTCTGGACATTTCATGATTAGTGTGATATGTTTTGAAATATTTACCCACAACTTGTAAATCTGGTGATAAAACTTTTCCACATCTTCAGAATCAATAGGATTCCATGTGTGCTTCAAAGACAAGATGAACTTTTTAATTCTAATAATCTAGTGACAAATATAGTGATTCCCTAACATTACTCAGAGGTTCAGTTATTGGTGTGGACTCAGTCTCATCACTAAAAACAAGGGAAATATATTTCTTTACTTTGTATAATATCATCATCATAATAATACACAAATGTCTAATCTAGGAGATATGACCCACTCATGATAAATATCTAAGTAAACTAAGGGATAGTTCTTTTCAATTCCTGACAATATAATATATATTCATAACAATTTTTTTCTTCATAGCGGCTTAAAATATTTCCTTCTAAACATTAAAAAATCATTCGTAGATAGATTCCTCATTCTCACACCTCTTTTGGCACCTCCCCGAATGTTTGCCAATTCAAAACAACATAAACCAGGCGAACCGCTTAGATTAATGATGGATTTCGCTGGCGTGCACTATTTCGATACAGCCAAATTGGTTAATCAATTGATCATAGATTACCTTAATTTTGGCTCATACACAATAAATTCATCTTTTCAATTCATTTCCAGAATTAAAAACGTTCAAATCTCTCACAACTTTGTTATGGCCACGATGGATGTGAAAGAATTATATGGATCAATCAATAGAAAAGCATCCATCCAAATTATACATGAAGAGTTGCTGCGAATACCTTGTCCTAACGAGAGAATTAAATTCATTATGGCTTTTCTTGACATGGCTTGACTCCCATATTTTCACTCTTTTCGAAGATAAATGGTACACAATGCAAGATGGCTGGCCCATGGGCCTTCCTATCAGTGGCATCTTATCCAGTATATACTTAAATAAATATGAACAATCCATTATTCTAAAATATTTCAACACTAACCCAAACTTCATATATATACGATATGTAGATGATATTTTCATTATAGCATCTAAAAATAATATTTTAAATATACAACGCGAATTACAAAGCACAACTAAACTATTTTTCTCTATCATATATGAAAACAATAACGAACTCAAATATCTTGATCTTTCCTTGTCAAGAGACCGCCACACAATAGATTACAAAATACTTGTTAAACCATTTGAAATCCGAAGCTGCATCCATCCTAATTCTAAATCACCCGCATCGCACAAATTCGCAGGTCTTAAAGCATTTCTGTTTAGAAACCATCATTTGTGTAAATATGAAGCACATAGGAAGGAAAATGTAAACAATTACATTAAAGACCTACTAGCAGCAGGATTCAAATACAAAACTATTAGGAGGAAAGTTATGAAATTTAACAGCACAATAGATGATAAATTGTCTCGCACCAATCTACCC
>JAQFVV010005219.1:0-23780 GCA_028023455.1 Epiperipatus broadwayi | reverse complement strand
GAAATATGACAAAATCAGTGAAAAAATTCATTAAAAATATATTACTGTATACCAGCATGTTCATAGCGCGTTTTAAGCTTGGAAATGAAGCCTGGTTACAAATTTTTAAAAATTGATGAATTTGAATACTTTAACATTGCAGTTCAGTATAATTTAGCTAATTCTACCGAAATATGACAAAATCAGTGAAAAAATTCATTAAAAATATATTACTGTATACCAGCATGTTCATAGCGCGTTTTAAGCTTGGAAATGAAGCCTGGTTACAAATTTTTAAAAATTGATGAATTTGAATACTTTAACATTGCAGTTCAGTATAATTTAGCTAATTTTACCTAAATATGACAAAACCAGTAAAAAAATTCATTCAAAATATAGTACTGTACACCAGCATGGTCTTAGCGGGTTTTAAGCTTGGAAATACAGCCAAATTACACATTCCTAAAAATTGATGAATTTGAATACTTTAACATTGCAGTTCAGTATAATTTAGCTAATTCTACCGAAATATGACAAAATCAGTGAAAAAATTCATTAAAAATATATTACTGTATACCAGCATGTTCATAGCGCGTTTTAAGCTTGGAAATGAAGCCTGGTTACAAATTTTTAAAAATTGATGAATTTGAATACTTTAACATTGCAGTTCAGTATAATTTAGCTAATTCTACCGAAATATGACAAAATCAGTGAAAAAATTCATTAAAAATATATTACTGTATACCAGCATGTTCATAGCGCGATTTAAGCTTGGAAATGAAGCCTGGTTACAAATTTTTAAAAATTGATGAATTTGAATACTTTAACATTGCAGTTCAGTATAATTTAGCTAATTCTACCGAAATATGACAAAATCAGTGAAAAAATTCATTAAAAATATATTACTGTATACCAGCATGTTCATAGCGCGTTTTAAGCTTGGAAATGAAGCCTGGTTACAAATTTTTACAAATTGATGAATTTGAATACTTTAACATTGCAGTTCAGTATAATTTAGCTAATTTTACCTAAATATGACAAAACCAGTAAAAAAATTCATGCAAAATATAGTACTGTACAACAGCATGGTCTTAGCGGGTTTTAAGCTTGGAAATACAGCCAAATTACATATTCCTAAAAATTGATGAATTTGAATACTTTAACATTGCAGTTCAGTATAATTTAGCTAATTTTACCTAAATATGACAAAATCAGTGAAAAAATTTATTAAAAATATATTACTGTTTACCACCATGTTCATAGCGCGTTTTAAGCTTGGAAATACAGCCAGGTGAGAAATTAATAAAAATTGATGAATTTGAATACTTTAACATTGCAGTTCAGGATAATTTAGATAATTCTACCGAAATATGACAAAATCAGTGAAAAAATTTATTAAAAATATATTACTGTATTCCAGCATGTTCATAGCGCGTTTTAAGCTTGGAAATGAAGCCTGGTTACAAATTTTTAAAAATTGATGAATTTGAATACTTTAACATTGCAGTTCAGTATAATTTAGCTAATTTTACCTAAATATGACAAAACCAGTAAAAACATTCATTCAAAATATAGTACTGTACACCAGCATGGTCTTAGCGGGTTTTAAGCTTGGAAATACAGCCAATTTACACATTCCTAAAAATTGATGAATTTGAATACTTTAACATTGCAGTTCAGTATAATTTAGCTAATTCTACCGAAATATGACAAAATCAGTGAAAAAATTTATTAAAAATATATTACTGTATACCAGCATGTTCATAGCGCGTTTTAAGCTTGGAAATGAAGCCTGGTTACAAATTTTTAAAAATTGATGAATTTGAATACTTTAACATTGCAGTTCAGTATAATTTAGCTAATTCTACCGAAATATGACAAAATCAGTGAAAAAATTCATTAAAAATATATTACTGTACACCAGCATGTTCATAGCGCGTTTTAAGCTTGGAAATGAAGCCTGGTTACAAATTTTTAAAAATTGATGAATTTGAATACTTTAACATTGCAGTTCAGTATAATTTAGCTAATTCTACCGAAATTTGACAAAATCAGTGAAAAAATTCATTAAAAATATATTACTGTATACCAGCATGTTCATAGCGCGTTTTAAGCTTGGAAATGAAGCCTGGTTACAAATTTTTAAAAATTGATGAATTTGAATACTTTAACATTGCAGTTCAGTATAATTTAGCTAATTCTACCGAAATATGACAAAATCAGTGAAAAAATTCATTAAAAATATATTACTGTATACCAGCATGTTCATAGCGCGTTTTAAGCTTGGAAATGAAGCCTGGTTACAAATTTTTAAAAATTGATGAATTTGAATACTTTAACATTGCAGTTCAGTATAATTTAGCTAATTTTACCTAAATATGACAAAACCAGTAAAAAAATTCATTCAAAATATAGTACTGTATACCAGCATGTTCTTAGCGGGTTTTAAGCTTGGAAATACAGCCAAATTACACATTCCTAAAAATTGATGAATTTGAATACTTTAACATTGCAGTTCAGTATAATTTAGCTAATTCTACCGAAATATGACAAAATCAGTGAAAAAATTCATTAAAAATATATTACTGTATACCAGCATGTTCATAGCGCGTTTTAAGCTTGGAAATGAAGCCTGGTTACAAATTTTTAAAAATTGATGAATTTGAATACTTTAACATTGCAGTTCAGTATAATTTAGCTAATTCTACCGAAATATGACAAAATCAGTGAAAAAATTCATTAAAAATATATTACTGTATACCAGCATGTTCATAGCGCGTTTTAAGCTTGGAAATGAAGCCTGGTTACAATTTTTAAAAATTGATGAATTTGAATACTTTAACATTGCAGTTCAGTATAATTTAGCTAATTCTACCGAAATATGACAAAATCAGTAAAAAAATTCATTAAAAATATAGTACTGTACACCAGCATGTTCTTAGCGGGTTTTAAGCTTGGAAATACAGCCAATTTACACATTCCTAAAAATTGATGAATTTGAATACTTTAACATTGCAGTTCAGTATAATTTAGCTAATTCTACCGAAATATGACAAAATCAGTGAAAAAATTCATTAAAAATATATTACTGTATACCAGCATGTTCATAGCGCGTTTTAAGCTTGGAAATGAAGCCTGGTTACAAATTTTTAAAAATTGATGAATTTGAATACTTTAACATTGCAGTTCAGTATAATTTAGCTAATTCTACCGAAATATGACAAAATCAGTGAAAAAATTCATTAAAAATATATTACTGTATACCAGCATGTTCATAGCGCGTTTTAAGCTTGGAAATGAAGCCTGGTTACAAATTTTTAAAAATTGATGAATTTGAATACTTTAACATTGCAGTTCAGTATAATTTAGCTAATTCTACCGAAATATGACAAAATCAGTGAAAAAATTCATTAAAAATATATTACTGTATACCAGCATGTTCATAGCGCGTTTTAAGCTTGGAAATGAAGCCTGGTTACAAAATTTTAAAAATTGATGAATTTGAATACTTTAACATTGCAGTTCAGTATAATTTAGCTAATTTTACCTAAATATGACAAAACCAGTAAAAAAATTCATTCAAAATATAGTACTGTACACCAGCATGGTCTTAGCGGGTTTTAAGCTTGGAAATACAGCCAAATTACACATTCCTAAAAATTGATGAATTTGAATACTTTAACATTGCAGTTCAGTATAATTTAGCTAATTTTACCTAAATATGACAAAATCAGTGAAAAAATTTATTAAAAATATATTACTGTTTACCACCATGTTCATAGCGCGTTTTAAGCTTGGAAATACAGCCAGGTGAGAAATTAATAAAAATTGATGAATTTGAATACTTTAACATTGCAGTTCAGGATAATTTAGATAATTCTACCGAAATATGACAAAATCAGTGAAAAAATTTATTAAAAATATATTACTGTATACCAGCATGTTCATAGCGCGTTTTAAGCTTGGAAATGAAGCCTGGTTACAAATTTTTAAAAATTGATGAATTTGAATACTTTAACATTGCAGTTCAGTATAATTTAGCTAATTTTACCTAAATATGACAAAACCAGTAAAAACATTCATTCAAAATATAGTACTGTACACCAGCATGGTCTTAGCGGGTTTTAAGCTTGGAAATACAGCCAATTTACACATTCCTAAAAATTGATGAATTTGAATACTTTAACATTGCAGTTCAGTATAATTTAGCTAATTCTACCGAAATTTGACAAAATCAGTGAAAAAATTCATTAAAAATATATTACTGTATACCAGCATGTTCATAGCGCGTTTTAAGCTTGGAAATGAAGCCTGGTTACAAATTTTTAAAATTGATGAATTTGAATACTTTAACATTGCAGTTCAGTATAATTTAGCTAATTTTACCTAAATATGACAAAACCAGTAAAAAAATTCATTAAAAATATATTACTGTATACCAGCATGTTCATAGCGCGTTTTAAGCTTGGAAATGAAGCCTGGTTACAAATTTTTAAAAATTGATGAATTTGAATACTTTAACATTGCAGTTCAGTATAATTTAGCTAATTCTACCGAAATATGACAAAATCAGTGAAAAAATTCATTAAAAATATATTACTGTATACCAGCATGTTCATAGCGCGTTTTAAGCTTGGAAATGAAGCCTGGTTACAAATTTTTAAAAATTGATGAATTTGAATACTTTAACATTGCAGTTCAGTATAATTTAGCTAATTCTACCTAAATATGACAAAACCAGTGAAAAAATTCATTAAAAATATATTACTGTACACCAGCATGTTCTTAGCGGGTTTTAAGCTTGGAAATACAGCCAAATTACAAATTTCTAAAAATTGATGAATTTGAATACTTTAACATTGCAGTTCAGTATAATTTAGCTAATTCTACCGAAATATGACAAAATCAGTGAAAAAATTCATTAAAAATATATTACTGTATACCAGCATGTTCATAGCGCGTTTTAAGCTTGGAAATGAAGCCTGGTTACAAATTTTTAAAAATTGATGAATTTGAATACTTTAACATTGCAGTTCAGTATAATTTAGCTAATTTTACCTAAATATGACAAAACCAGTAAAAAAATTCATTCAAAATATAGTACTGTACAACAGCATGGTCTTAGCGGGTTTTAAGCTTGGAAATACAGCCAAATTACACATTCCTAAAAATTGATGAATTTGAATACTTTAACATTGCAGTTCAGTATAATTTAGCTAATTCTACCGAAATATGACAAAATCAGTGAAAAAATTTATTAAAAATATATTACTGTTTACCACCATGTTCATAGCGCGTTTTAAGCTTGGAAATACAGCCAGGTGAGAAATTAATAAAAATTGATGAATTTGAATACTTTAACATTGCAGTTCAGGATAATTTAGATAATTCTACCGAAATATGACAAAATCAGTGAAAAAATTCATTAAAAATATATTACTGTATACCAGCATGTTCATAGCGCGTTTTAAGCTTGGAAATGAAGCCTGGTTACAAATTTTTAAAAATTGATGAATTTGAATACTTTAACATTGCAGTTCAGTATAATTTAGCTAATTTTACCTAAATATGACAAAACCAGTAAAAACATTCATTCAAAATATAGTACTGTACACCAGCATGGTCTTAGCGGGTTTTAAGCTTGGAAATACAGCCAATTTACACATTCCTAAAAATTGATGAATTTGAATACTTTAACATTGCAGTTCAGTATAATTTAGCTAATTCTATCGAAATTTGACCAAATCAGTGAAAAAATTCATTAAAAATATATTACTGTATACCAGCATGTTCATAGCGCGTTTTAAGCTTGGAAATGAAGCCTGGTTACAAATTTTTAAAAATTGATGAATTTGAATACTTTAACATTGCAGTTCAGTATAATTTAGCTAATTCTACCGAAATATGACAAAATCAGTGAAAAAATTCATTAAAAATATATTACTGTATACCAGCATGTTCATAGCGCGTTTTAAGCTTGGAAATGAAGCCTGATTACAAATTTTTAAAAATTGATGAATTTGAATACTTTAACATTGCAGTTCAGTATAATTTAGCTAATTCTACCGAAATATGACAAAATCAGTGAAAAAATTCATTAAAAATATATTACTGTATACCAGCATGTTCATAGCGCGTTTTAAGCTTGGAAATGAAGCCTGGTTACAAATTTTTAAAAATTGATGAATTTGAATACTTTAACATTGCAGTTCAGTATAATTTAGCTAATTCTACCGAAATATGACAAAATCAGTGAAAAAATTCATTAAAAATATATTACTGTATACCAGCATGTTCATAGCGCGTTTTAAGCTTGGAAATGAAGCCTGGTTACAAATTTTTAAAAATTGATGAATTTGAATACTTTAACATTGCAGTTCAGTATAATTTAGCTAATTCTACCTAAATATGACAAAACCAGTAAAAAAATTCATTCAAAATATAGTACTGTACACCAGCATGTTCTTAGCGCGTTTTAAGCTTGGAAATACAGCCAAATTACACATTCCTAAAAATTGATGAATTTGAATACTTTAACATTGCAGTTCAGTATAATTTAGCTAATTCTACCGAAATATGACAAAATCAGTGAAAAAATTCATTAAAAATATATTACTGTATACCAGCATGTTCATAGCGCGTTTTAAGCTTGGAAATAAAGCCAGGTTACAAATTTTTAAAAATTGATGAATTTGAATACTTTAACATTGCAGTTCAGTATAATTTAGCTAATTCTACCGAAATATGACAAAATCAGTGAAAAAATTCATTAAAAATATATTACTGTATACCAGCATGTTCATAGCGCGTTTTAAGCTTGGAAATGAAGCCTGGTTACAAATTTTTAAAAATTGATGAATTTGAATACTTTAACATTGCAGTTCAGTATAATTTAGCTAATTCTACCTAAATATGACAAAACCAGTAAAAAAATTCATTCAAAATATATTACTGTACACCAGCATGGTCTTAGCGGGTTTTAAGCTTGGAAATACAGCCAATTTACACATTCCTAAAAATTGATGAATTTGAATACTTTAACATTGCAGTTCAGTATAATTTAGCTAATTCTATCGAAATTTGACCAAATCAGTGAAAAAATTCATTAAAAATATATTACTGTATACCAGCATGTTCATAGCGCGTTTTAAGCTTGGAAATGAAGCCTGGTTACAAATTTTTAAAAATTGATGAATTTGAATACTTTAACATTGCAGTTCAGTATAATTTAGCTAATTCTACCTAAATATGACAAAACCAGTGAAAAAATTCATTAAAAATATATTACTGTATACCAGCATGTTCATAGCGCGTTTTAAGCTTGGAAATGAAGCCTGGTTACAAACTTTTAAAAATTGATGAATTTGAATACTTTAACATTGCAGTTCAGTATAATTTAGCTAATTCTACCGAAATATGACAAAATCAGTGAAAAAATTCATTAAAAATATATTACTGTATACCAGCATGTTCATAGCGCGTTTTAAGCTTGGAAATGAAGCCTGGTTACAAATTTTTACAAATTGATGAATTTGAATACTTTAACATTGCAGTTCAGTATAATTTAGCTAATTTTACCTAAATATGACAAAACCAGTAAAAAAATTCATTCAAAATATAGTACTGTACAACAGCATGGTCTTAGCGGGTTTTAAGCTTGGAAATACAGCCAAATTACACATTCCTAAAAATTGATGAATTTGAATACTTTAACATTGCAGTTCAGTATAATTTAGCTAATTTTACCTAAATATGACAAAATCAGTGAAAAAATTTATTAAAAATATATTACTGTTTACCACCATGTTCATAGCGCGTTTTAAGCTTGGAAATACAGCCAGGTGAGAAATTAATAAAAATTGATGAATTTGAATACTTTAACATTGCAGTTCAGGATAATTTAGATAATTCTACCGAAATATGACAAAATCAGTGAAAAAATTTATTAAAAATATATTACTGTATTCCAGCATGTTCATAGCGCGTTTTAAGCTTGGAAATGAAGCCTGGTTACAAATTTTTAAAAATTGATGAATTTGAATACTTTAACATTGCAGTTCAGTATAATTTAGCTAATTTTACCTAAATATGACAAAACCAGTAAAAACATTCATTCAAAATATAGTACTGTACACCAGCATGGTCTTAGCGGGTTTTAAGCTTGGAAATACAGCCAATTTACACATTCCTAAAAATTGATGAATTTGAATACTTTAACATTGCAGTTCAGTATAATTTAGCTAATTCTATCGAAATTTGACCAAATCAGTGAAAAAATTCATTAAAAATATATTACTGTATACCAGCATGTTCATAGCGCGTTTTAAGCTTGGAAATGAAGCCTGGTTACAAATTTTTAAAAATTGATGAATTTGAATACTTTAACATTGCAGTTCAGTATAATTTAGCTAATTCTACCGAAATATGACAAAATCAGTGAAAAAATTCATTAAAAATATATTACTGTATACCAGCATGTTCATAGCGCGTTTTAAGCTTGGAAATGAAGCCTGGTTACAAACTTTTAAAAATTGATGAATTTGAATACTTTAACATTGCAGTTCAGTATAATTTAGCTAATTCTACCGAAATATGACAAAATCAGTGAAAAAATTCATTAAAAATATATTACTGTATACCAGCATGTTCATAGCGCGTTTTAAGCTTGGAAATGAAGCCTGGTTACAAATTTTTACAAATTGATGAATTTGAATACTTTAACATTGCAGTTCAGTATAATTTAGCTAATTTTACCTAAATATGACAAAACCAGTAAAAAATTCATTCAAAATATAGTACTGTACAACAGCATGTTCTTAGCGGGTTTTAAGCTTGGAAATACAGCCAAATTACACATTCCTAAAAATTGATGAATTTGAATACTTTAACATTGCAGTTCAGTATAATTTAGCTAATTCTACCGAAATATGACAAAATCAGTGAAAAAATTCATTAAAAATATATTACTGTATACCAGCATGTTCATAGCGCGTTTTAAGCTTGGAAATACAGCCAGGTGACAAATTAATAAAAATTGATGAATTTGAATACTTTAACATTGCAGTTCAGGATAATTTAGATAATTCTACCGAAATATGACAAAATCAGTGAAAAAATTCATTAAAAATATATTACTGTATACCAGCATGTTCATAGCGCGTTTTAAGCTTGGAAATGAAGCCTGGTTACAAATTTTTAAAAATTGATGAATTTGAATACTTTAACATTGCAGTTCAGTATAATTTAGCTAATTTTACCTAAATATGACAAAACCAGTAAAAAAATTCATTCAAAATATAGTACTGTACACCAGCATGTTCTTAGCGGGTTTTAAGCTTGGAAATACAGCCAAATTACACAATCCTAAAAATTGATGAATTTGAATACTTTAACATTGCAGTTCAGTATAATTTAGCTAATTCTATCGAAATATGACCAAATCAGTGAAAAAATTCATTAAAAATATATTACTGTATACCAGCATGTTCATAGCGCGTTTTAAGCTTGGAAATGAAGCCTGGTTACAAATTTTTAAAAATTGATGAATTTGAATACTTTAACATTGCAGTTCAGTATAATTTAGCTAATTTTACCTAAATATGACAAAACCAGTAAAAAAATTCATTCAAAATATAGTACTGTACACCAGCATGTTCTTAGCGGGTTTTAAGCTTGGAAATACAGCCAAATTACACATTCCTAAAAATTGATGAATTTGAATACTTTAACATTGCAGTTCAGTATAATTTAGCTAATTCTACCGAAATATGACAAAATCAGTGAAAAAATTCATTAAAAATATATTACTGTATACCAGCATGTTCATAGCGCGTTTTAAGCTTGGAAATGAAGCCTGGTTACAAATTTTTAAAAATTGATGAATTTGAATACTTTAACATTGCAGTTCAGTATAATTTAGCTAATTCTACCGAAATATGACAAAATCAGTGAAAAAATTCATTAAAAATATATTACTGTATACCAGCATGTTCATAGCGCGTTTTAAGCTTGGAAATGAAGCCTGGTTACAAATTTTTAAAAATTGATGAATTTGAATACTTTAACATTGCAGTTCAGTATAATTTAGCTAATTTTACCTAAATATGACAAAACCAGTAAAAACATTCATTCAAAATATATTACTGTACACCAGCATGGTCTTAGCGGGTTTTAAGCTTGGAAATACAGCCAATTTACACATTCCTAAAAATTGATGAATTTGAATACTTTAACATTGCAGTTCAGTATAATTTAGCTAATTCTACCGAAATATGACAAAATCAGTGAAAAAATTCATTAAAAATATATTACTGTATACCAGCATGTTCATAGCGCGTTTTAAGCTTGGAAATGAAGCCTGGTTACAAATTTTTAAAAATTGATGAATTTGAATACTTTAACATTGCAGTTCAGTATAATTTAGCTAATTCTACCGAAATATGACAAAATCAGTGAAAAAATTCATTAAAAATATATTACTGTATACCAGCATGCCTGGTTACAAACTTTTAAAAATTGATGAATTTGAATACTTTAACATTGCAGTTCAGTATAATTTAGCTAATTCTACCGAAATATGACAAAATCAGTGAAAAAATTCATTAAAAATATATTACTGTATACCAGCATGTTCATAGCGCGTTTTAAGCTTGGAAATGAAGCCTGGTTACAAATTTTTACAAATTGATGAATTTGAATACTTTAACATTGCAGTTCAGTATAATTTAGCTAATTTTACCTAAATATGACAAAACCAGTAAAAAAATTCATTCAAAATATAGTACTGTACAACAGCATGGTCTTAGCGGGTTTTAAGCTTGGAAATACAGCCAAATTACACATTCCTAAAAATTGATGAATTTGAATACTTTAACATTGCAGTTCAGTATAATTTAGCTAATTCTACCGAAATATGACAAAATCAGTGAAAAAATTCATTAAAAATATATTACTGTATACCAGCATGTTCATAGCGCGTTTTAAGCTTGGAAATACAGCCAGGTGAGAAATTAATAAAAATTGATGAATTTGAATACTTTAACATTGCAGTTCAGGATAATTTAGCTAATTCTACCGAAATATGACAAAATCAGTGAAAAAATTCATTAAAAATATATTACTGTATACCAGCATGTTCATAGCGCGTTTTAAGCTTGGAAATGAAGCCTGGTTACAAATTTTTAAAAATTGATGAATTTGAATACTTTAACATTGCAGTTCAGTATAATTTAGCTAATTTTACCTAAATATGACAAAACCAGTAAAAACATTCATTCAAAATATAGTACTGTACACCAGCATGGTCTTAGCGGGTTTTAAGCTTGGAAATACAGCCAATTTACACATTCCTAAAAATTGATGAATTTGAATACTTTAACATTGCAGTTCAGTATAATTTAGCTAATTCTATCGAAATTTGACCAAATCAGTGAAAAAATTCATTAAAAATATATTACTGTATACCAGCATGTTCATAGCGCGTTTTAAGCTTGGAAATGAAGCCTGGTTACAAATTTTTAAAAATTGATGAATTTGAATACTTTAACATTGCAGTTCAGTATAATTTAGCTAATTCTACCGAAATATGACAAAACCAGTAAAAAAATTCATTCAAAATATAGTACTGTACACCAGCATGGTCTTAGCGGGTTTTAAGCTTGGAAATACAGCCAAATTACACATTCCTAAAAATTGATGAATTTGAATACTTTAACATTGCAGTTCAGTATAATTTAGCTAATTCTACCGAAATATGACAAAATCAGTGAAAAAATTCATTAAAAATATATTACTGTATACCAGCATGTTCATAGCGCGTTTTAAGCTTGGAAATACAGCCAGGTTAGAAATTAATAAAAATTGATGAATTTGAATACTTTAACATTGCAGTTCAGGATAATTTAGCTAATTCTACCGAAATATGACAAAATCAGTGAAAAAATTCATTAAAAATATATTACTGTATACCAGCATGTTCATAGCGCGTTTTAAGCTTGGAAATGAAGCCTGGTTACAAATTTCTAAAAATTGATGAATTTGAATACTTTAACATTGCAGTTCAGTATAATTTAGCTAATTTTACCTAAATATGACAAAACCAGTAAAAAAATTCATTCAAAATATAGTACTGTACACCAGCATGTTCTTAGCGGGTTTTAAGCTTGGAAATACAGCCAATTTACACATTCCTAAAAATTGATGAATTTGAATACTTTAACATTGCAGTTCAGTATAATTTAGCTAATTCTATCGAAATTTGACCAAATCAGTGAAAAAATTCATTAAAAATATATTACTGTATACCAGCATGTTCATAGCGCGTTTTAAGCTTGGAAATGAAGCCTGGTTACAAATTTTTAAAAATTGATGAATTTGAATACTTTAACATTGCAGTTCAGTATAATTTAGCTAATTCTACCGAAATATGACAAAATCAGTGAAAAAATTCATTAAAAATATATTACTGTACACCAGCATGTTCTTAGCGCGTTTTAAGCTTGGAAATACAGCCTGGTTACACATTCCTAAAAATTGATGAATTTGAATACTTTAACATTGCAGTTCAGTATAATTTAGCTAATTCTACCGAAATATGACAAAATCAGTGAAAAAATTCATTAAAAATATATTACTGTATACCAGCATGTTCTTAGCGCGTTTTAAGCTTGGAAATACAGCCAAATTACACACTCCTAAAAATTGATGAATTTGAATACTTTAACATTGCAGTTCAGTATAATTTAGCTAATTCTATCGAAATTTGACAAAATCAGTGAAAAAATTCATTAAAAATATATTACTGTATACCAGCATGTTCATAGCGCGTTTTAAGCTTGGAAATGAAGCCTGGTTACAAATTTTTAAAAATTGATGAATTTGAATACTTTAACATTGCAGTTCAGTATAATTTAGCTAATTCTACCGAAATATGACAAAATCAGTGAAAAAATTCATTAAAAATATATTACTGTATACCAGCATGTTCATAGCGCGTTTTAAGCTTGGAAATGAAGCCTGGTTACAAATTTTTAAAAATTGATGAATTTGAATACTTTAACATTGCAGTTCAGTATAATTTAGCTAATTTTACCTAAATATGACAAAACCAGTAAAAAAATTCATTCAAAATATAGTACTGTATACCAGCATGTTCTTAGCGGGTTTTAAGCTTGGAAATACAGCCAATTTACACATTCCTAAAAATTGATGAATTTGAATACTTTAACATTGCAGTTCAGTATAATTTAGCTAATTCTACCGAAATATGACAAAATCAGTGAAAAAATTCATTAAAAATATATTACTGTATACCAGCATGTTCATAGCGCGTTTTAAGCTTGGAAATGAAGCCTGGTTACAAATTTTTAAAAATTGATGAATTTGAATACTTTAACATTGCAGTTCAGTATAATTTAGCTAATTCTACCGAAATATGACAAAATCAGTGAAAAAATTCATTAAAAATATATTACTGTATACCAGCATGTTCATAGCGCGATTTAAGCTTGGAAATGAAGCCTGGTTACAAACTTTTAAAAATTGATGAATTTGAATACTTTAACATTGCAGTTCAGTATAATTTAGCTAATTCTACCGAAATATGACAAAATCAGTGAAAAAATTCATTAAAAATATATTACTGTATACCAGCATGTTCATAGCGCGTTTTAAGCTTGGAAATGAAGCCTGGTTACAAATTTTTACAAATTGATGAATTTGAATACTTTAACATTGCAGTTCAGTATAATTTAGCTAATTTTACCTAAATATGACAAAACCAGTAAAAAATTCATTCAAAATATAGTACTGTACAACAGCATGGTCTTAGCGGGTTTTAAGCTTGGAAATACAGCCAAATTACACATTCCTAAAAATTGATGAATTTGAATACTTTAACATTGCAGTTCAGTATAATTTAGCTAATTCTACCGAAATATGACAAAATCAGTGAAAAAATTCATTAAAAATATATTACTGTATACCAGCATGTTCATAGCGCGTTTTAAGCTTGGAAATACAGCCAGGTGACAAATTAATAAAAATTGATGAATTTGAATACTTTAACATTGCAGTTCAGTATAATTTAGCTAATTCTACCGAAATATGACAAAATCAGTGAAAAAATTCATTAAAAATATATTACTGTATACCAGCATGTTCATAGCGCGTTTTAAGCTTGGAAATGAAGCCTGGTTACAAATTTTTAAAAATTGATGAATTTGAATACTTTAACATTGCAGTTCAGTATAATTTAGCTAATTTTACCTAAATATGACAAAACCAGTAAAAACATTCATTCAAAATATAGTACTGTACACCAGCATGTTCTTAGCGGGTTTTAAGCTTGGAAATACAGCCAAATTACACAATCCTAAAAATTGATGAATTTGAATACTTTAACATTGCAGTTCAGTATAATTTAGCTAATTCTATCGAAATTTGACCAAATCAGTGAAAAAATTCATTAAAAATATATTACTGTATACCAGCATGTTCATAGCGCGTTTTAAGCTTGGAAATGAAGCCTGGTTACAAATTTTTAAAAATTGATGAATTTGAATACTTTAACATTGCAGTTCAGTATAATTTAGCTAATTTTACCTAAATATGACAAAACCAGTAAAAAAATTCATTCAAAATATAGTACTGTACACCAGCATGGTCTTAGCGGGTTTTAAGCTTGGAAATACAGCCAAATTACACATTCCTAAAAATTGATGAATTTGAATACTTTAACATTGCAGTTCAGTATAATTTAGCTAATTCTACCGAAATATGACAAAATCAGTGAAAAAATTCATTAAAAATATATTACTGTATACCAGCATGTTCATAGCGCGTTTTAAGCTTGGAAATACAGCCAAATTACAAATTCCTAAAAATTGATGAATTTGAATACTTTAACATTGCAGTTCAGTATAATTTAGCTAATTCTACCGAAATATGACAAAATCAGTGAAAAAATTCATTAAAAATATATTACTGTATACCAGCATGTTCATAGCGCGTTTTAAGCTTGGAAATGAAGCCTGGTTACAAATTTTTAAAATTGATGAATTTGAATACTTTAACATTGCAGTTCAGTATAATTTAGCTAATTCTACCTAAATATGACAAAACCAGTAAAAAAATTCATTCAAAATATAGTACTGTACACCAGCATGTTCTTAGCGGGTTTTAAGCTTGGAAATACAGCCAATTTACACATTCCTAAAAATTGATGAATTTGAATACTTTAACATTGCAGTTCAGTATAATTTAGCTAATTCTACCGAAATATGACAAAATCAGTGAAAAAATTCATTAAAAATATATTACTGTATACCAGCATGTTCATAGCGCGTTTTAAGCTTGGAAATGAAGCCTGGTTACAAATTTTTAAAAATTGATGAATTTGAATACTTTAACATTGCAGTTCAGTATAATTTAGCTAATTCTACCGAAATATGACAAAATCAGTGAAAAAATTCATTAAAAATATATTACTGTATACCAGCATGCCTGGTTACAAACTTTTAAAAATTGATGAATTTGAATACTTTAACATTGCAGTTCAGTATAATTTAGCTAATTCTACCGAAATATGACAAAATCAGTGAAAAAATTCATTAAAAATATATTACTGTATACCAGCATGTTCATAGCGCGTTTTAAGCTTGGAAATGAAGCCTGGTTACAAATTTTTACAAATTGATGAATTTGAATACTTTAACATTGCAGTTCAGTATAATTTAGCTAATTTTACCTAAATATGACAAAACCAGTAAAAAAATTCATTCAAAATATAGTACTGTACACCAGCATGGTCTTAGCGGGTTTTAAGCTTGGAAATACAGCCAAATTACACATTCCTAAAAATTGATGAATTTGAATACTTTAACATTGCAGTTCAGTATAATTTAGCTAATTTTACCTAAATATGACAAAATCAGTGAAAAAATTTATTAAAAATATATTACTGTTTACCACCATGTTCATAGCGCGTTTTAAGCTTGGAAATACAGCCAGGTGACAAATTAATAAAAATTGATGAATTTGAATACTTTAACATTGCAGTTCAGGATAATTTAGATAATTCTACCGAAATATGACAAAATCAGTGAAAAAATTTATTAAAAATATATTACTGTATACCAGCATGTTCATAGCGCGTTTTAAGCTTGGAAATGAAGCCTGGTTACAAATTTTTAAAAATTGATGAATTTGAATACTTTAACATTGCAGTTCAGTATAATTTAGCTAATTTTACCTAAATATGACAAAACCAGTAAAAAAATTCATTCAAAATATAGTACTGTACACCAGCATGGTCTTAGCGGGTTTTAAGCTTGGAAATACAGCCAAATTACACATTCCTAAAAATTGATGAATTTGAATACTTTAACATTGCAGTTCAGTATAATTTAGCTAATTCTATCGAAATTTGACCAAATCAGTGAAAAATTCATTAAAAATATATTACTGTATACCAGCATGTTCATAGCGCGTTTTAAGCTTGGAAATGAAGCCTGGTTACAAATTTTTAAAAATTGATGAATTTGAATACTTTAACATTGCAGTTCAGTATAATTTAGCTAATTTTACCTAAATATGACAAAACCAGTAAAAAATTCATTCAAAATATAGTACTGTACACCAGCATGGTCTTAGCGGGTTTTAAGCTTGGAAATACAGCCAATTTACACATTCCTAAAAATTGATGAATTTGAATACTTTAACATTGCAGTTCAGTATAATTTAGCTAATTCTATCGAAATATGACCAAATCAGTGAAAAAATTCATTAAAAATATATTACTGTATACCAGCATGTTCATAGCGCGTTTTAAGCTTGGAAATACAGCCAGGTGACAAATTAATAAAAATTGATGAATTTGAATACTTTAACATTGCAGTTCAGTATAATTTAGCTAATTCTACCGAAATATGACAAAATCAGTGAAAAAATTCATTAAAAATATATTACTGTATACCAGCATGTTCATAGCGCGTTTTAAGCTTGGAAATGAAGCCTGGTTACAAATTTTTAAAAATTGATGAATTTGAATACTTTAACATTGCAGTTCAGTATAATTTAGCTAATTTTACCTAAATATGACAAAACCAGTAAAAAAATTCATTCAAAATATAGTACTGTATACCAGCATGTTCTTAGCGGGTTTTAAGCTTGGAAATACAGCCAAATTACACATTCCTAAAAATTGATGAATTTGAATACTTTAACATTGCAGTTCAGTATAATTTAGCTAATTCTATCGAAATTTGACCAAATCAGTGAAAAATTCATTAAAAATATATTACTGTATACCAGCATGTTCATAGCGCGTTTTAAGCTTGGAAATGAAGCCTGGTTACAAATTTTTAAAAATTGATGAATTTGAATACTTTAACATTGCAGTTCAGTATAATTTAGCTAATTTTACCTAAATATGACAAAACCAGTAAAAAAATTCATTCAAAATATAGTACTGTATACCAGCATGTTCTTAGCGGGTTTTAAGCTTGGAAATACAGCCAAATTACACATTCCTAAAAATTGATGAATTTGAATACTTTAACATTGCAGTTCAGTATAATTTAGCTAATTCTACCGAAATATGACAAAATCAGTGAAAAAATTTATTAAAAATATATTACTGTTTACCACCATGTTCATAGCGCGTTTTAAGCTTGGAAATACAGCCTGGTTACAAATTTTTAAAAATTGATGAATTTGAATACTTTAACATTGCAGTTCAGTATAATTTAGCTAATTTTACCTAAATATGACAAAACCAGTAAAAACATTCATTCAAAATATAGTACTGTACACCAGCATGGTCTTAGCGGGTTTTAAGCTTGGAAATACAGCCAATTTACACATTCCTAAAAATTGATGAATTTGAATACTTTAACATTGCAGTTCAGTATAATTTAGCTAATTCTATCGAAATTTGACCAAATCAGTGAAAAAATTCATTAAAAATATATTACTGTATACCAGCATGTTCATAGCGCGTTTTAAGCTTGGAAATGAAGCCTGGTTACAAATTTTTAAAAATTGATGAATTTGAATACTTTAACATTGCAGTTCAGTATAATTTAGCTAATTCTACCGAAATATGACAAAATCAGTGAAAAAATTCATTAAAAATATATTACTGTATACCAGCATGTTCATAGCGCGTTTTAAGCTTGGAAATGAAGCCTGGTTACAAACTTTTAAAAATTGATGAATTTGAATACTTTAACATTGCAGTTCAGTATAATTTAGCTAATTCTACCGAAATATGACAAAATCAGTGAAAAAATTCATTAAAAATATATTACTGTATACCAGCATGTTCATAGCGCGTTTTAAGCTTGGAAATGAAGCCTGGTTACAAATTTTTACAAATTGATGAATTTGAATACTTTAACATTGCAGTTCAGTATAATTTAGCTAATTTTACCTAAATATGACAAAACCAGTAAAAAAATTCATTCAAAATATAGTACTGTACACCAGCATGGTCTTAGCGGGTTTTAAGCTTGGAAATACAGCCAATTTACACATTCCTAAAAATTGATGAATTTGAATACTTTAACATTGCAGTTCAGTATAATTTAGCTAATTCTACCGAAATATGACAAAATCAGTGAAAAAATTCATTAAAAATATATTACTGTATACCAGCATGTTCATAGCGCGTTTTAAGCTTGGAAATGAAGCCTGGTTACAAATTTTTAAAAATTGATGAATTTGAATACTTTAACATTGCAGTTCAGTATAATTTAGCTAATTCTACCGAAATATGACAAAATCAGTGAAAAAATTCATTAAAAATATATTACTGTATACCAGCATGTTCATAGCGCGTTTTAAGCTTGGAAATGAAGCCTGGTTACAAATTTTTAAAAATTGATGAATTTGAATACTTTAACATTGCAGTTCAGTATAATTTAGCTAATTTTACCTAAATATGACAAAACCAGTAAAAAAATTCATTCAAAATATAGTACTATACACCAGCATGTTCTTAGCGGGTTTTAAGCTTGGAAATACAGCCAAATTACACATTCCTAAAAATTGATGAATTTGAATACTTTAACATTGCAGTTCAGTATAATTTAGCTAATTCTACCGAAATATGACAAAATCAGTGAAAAAATTCATTAAAAATATATTACTGTATACCAGCATGTTCATAGCGCGTTTTAAGCTTGGAAATGAAGCCAGGTTACAAATTTTTAAAAATTGATGAATTTGAATACTTTAACATTGCAGTTCAGTATAATTTAGCTAATTTTACCTAAATATGACAAAACCAGTGAAAAAATTCATTAAAAATATATTACTGTACACCAGCATGGTCTTAGCGGGTTTTAAGCTTGGAAATACAGCCAAATTACACATTCCTAAAAATTGATGAATTTGAATACTTTAACATTGCAGTTCAGTATAATTTAGCTAATTTTACCGAAATATGACAAAATCAGTGAAAAAATTTATTAAAAATATATTACTGTATACCAGCATGTTCATAGCGCGTTTTAAGCTTGGAAATGAAGCCTGGTTACAAATTTTTAAAAATTGATGAATTTGAATACTTTAACATTGCAGTTCAGTATAATTTAGCTAATTCTACCTAAATATGACAAAATCAGTAAAAAAATTCATTCAAAATATAGTACTGTACACCAGCATGGTCTTAGCGGGTTTTAAGCTTGGAAATACAGCCAAATTACACATTCCTAAAAATTGATGAATTTGAATACTTTAACATTGCAGTTCAGTATAATTTAGCTAATTCTACCGAAATATGACAAAATCAGTGAAAAAATTCATTAAAAATATATTACTGTATACCAGCATGTTCATAGCGCGTTTTAAGCTTGGAAATGAAGCCTGGTTACAAATTTTTAAAAATTGATGAATTTGAATACTTTAACATTGCAGTTCAGTATAATTTAGCTAATTCTACCTAAATATGACAAAATCAGTAAAAAAATTCATTCAAAATATAGTACTGTACACCAGCATGTTCTTAGCGGGTTTTAAGCTTGGAAATACAGCCAATTTACACATTCCTAAAAATTGATGAATTTGAATACTTTAACATTGCAGTTCAGTATAATTTAGCTAATTCTACCGAAATATGACCAAATCAGTGAAAAAATTCATTAAAAATATATTACTGTATACCAGCATGTTCATAGCGCGTTTTAAGCTTGGAAATAAAGCCTGGTTACAAATTTTTAAAAATTGATGAATTTGAATACTTTAACATTGCAGTTCAGTATAATTTAGCTAATTTTACCTGAATATGACAAAACCAGTAAAAAAATTCATTCAAAATATAGTACTGTACACCAGCATGTTCTTAGCGGGTTTTAAGCTTGGAAATACAGCCAAATTACACATTCCTAAAAATTGATGAATTTGAATACTTTTAACATTGCAGTTCAGTATAATTTAGCTAATTCTACCGAAATATGACAAAATCAGTGAAAAAATTCATTAAAAATATATTACTGTATACCACCATGTTCATAGCGCGTTTTAAGCTTGGAAATACAGCCAAATTACAAATTCCTAAAAATTGATGAATTTGAATACTTTAACATTGCAGTTCAGTATAATTTAGCTAATTCTACCGAAATATGACAAAATCAGTGAAAAAATTCATTAAAAATATATTACTGTATACCAGCATGTTCATAGCGCGTTTTAAGCTTGGAAATGAAGCCTGGTTACAAATATTTAAAAATTGATGAATTTGAATACTTTAACATTGCAGTTCAGTATAATTTAGCTAATTTTACCTAAATATGACAAAACCAGTAAAAAAATTCATTCAAAATATAGTACTGTACACCAGCATGGTCTTAGCGGGTTTTAAGCTTGGAAATACAGCCAAATTACAAATTCCTAAAAATTGATGAATTTGAATACTTTAACATTGCAGTTCAGTATAATTTAGCTAATTCTACCGAAATATGACCAAATCAGTGAAAAAATTCATTAAAAATATATTACTGTATACCAGCATGTTCATAGCGCGTTTTAAGCTTGGAAATGAAGCCTGGTTACAAATTTTTAAAAATTGATGAATTTGAATACTTTAACATTGCAGTTCAGTATAATTTAGCTAATTCTACCGAAATATGACAAAATCAGTGAAAAAATTCATTAAAAATATATGACTGTATACCAGCATGTTCATAGCGCGTTTTAAGCTTGGAAATGAAGCCTGGTTACAAATTTTTAAAAATTGATGAATTTGAATACTTTAACATTGCAGTTCAGTATAATTTAGCTAATTCTACCGAAATATGACAAAATCAGTGAAAAAATTCATTAAAAATATATTACTGTATACCAGCATGTTCATAGCGCGTTTTAAGCTTGGAAATGAAGCCTGGTTACAAATTTTTAAAAATTGATGAATTTGAATACTTTAACATTGCAGTTCAGTATAATTTAGCTAATTTTACCTAAATATGACAAAACCAGTAAAAAAATTCATTCAAAATATAGTACTGTACACCAGCATGGTCTTAGCGGGTTTTAAGCTTGGAAATACAGCCAAATTACACATTCCTAAAAATTGATGAATTTGAATACTTTAACATTGCAGTTCAGTATAATTTAGCTAATTCTACCGAAATATGACAAAATCAGTGAAAAAATTTATTAAAAATATATTACTGTTTACCAGCATGTTCATAGCGCGTTTTAAGCTTGGAAATACAGCCTGGTTACAAAATTTTAAAAATTGATGAATTTGAATACTTTAACATTGCAGTTCAGTATAATTTAGCTAATTCTACCGAAATATGACAAAATCAGTGAAAAAATTCATTAAAAATATATTACTGTATACCAGCATGTTCATAGCGCGTTTTAAGCTTGGAAATGAAGCCTGGTTACAAATTTTTAAAAATTGATGAATTTGAATACTTTAACATTGCAGTTCAGTATAATTTAGCTAATTCTACCGAAATATGACAAAATCAGTGAAAAAATTCATTAAAAATATATTACTGTATACCAGCATGTTCATAGCGCGTTTTAAGCTTGGAAATGAAGCCTGGTTACAAATTTTTAAAAATTGATGAATTTGAATACTTTAACATTGCAGTTCAGTATAATTTAGCTAATTCTACCGAAATATGACAAAATCAGTGAAAAAATTCATTAAAAATATATTACTGTATACCAGCATGTTCATAGCGCGTTTTAAGCTTGGAAATGAAGCCAAATTACAAATTTTTAAAAATTGATGAATTTGAATACTTTAACATTGCAGTTCAGTATAATTTAGCTAATTCTACCGAAATATGACAAAATCAGTGAAAAAATTCATTAAAAATATATTACTGTATACCAGCATGTTCATAGCGCGTTTTAAGCTTGGAAATGAAGCCTGGTTACAAATTTTTAAAAATTGATGAATTTGAATACTTTAACATTGCAGTTCAGTATAATTTAGCTAATTCTACCGAAATATGACAAAATCAGTGAAAAAATTCATTAAAAATATATTACTGTATACCAGCATGTTCATAGCGCGTTTTAAGCTTGGAAATGAAGCCTGGTTACAAATTTTTACAAATTGATGAATTTGAATACTTTAACATTGCAGTTCAGTATAATTTAGCTAATTTTACCTAAATATGACAAAACCAGTAAAAAAATTCATTCAAAATATAGTACTGTACAACAGCATGGTCTTAGCGGGTTTTAAGCTTGGAAATACAGCCAAATTACACATTCCTAAAAATTGATGAATTTGAATACTTTAACATTGCAGTTCAGTATAATTTAGCTAATTCTATCGAAATTTGACCAAATCAGTGAAAAAATTCATTAAAAATATATTACTGTATACCAGCATGTTCATAGCGCGTTTTAAGCTTGGAAATACAGCCAGGTGACAAATTAATAAAAATTGATGAATTTGAATACTTTAACATTGCAGTTCAGTATAATTTAGCTAATTCTACCGAAATATGACAAAATCAGTGAAAAAATTCATTAAAAATATATTACTGTATACCAGCATGTTCATAGCGCGTTTTAAGCTTGGAAATGAAGCCTGGTTACAAATTTTTAAAAATTGATGAATTTGAATACTTTAACATTGCAGTTCAGTATAATTTAGCTAATTTTACCTAAATATGACAAAACCAGTAAAAAAATTCATTCAAAATATAGTACTGTACACCAGCATGGTCTTAGCGGGTTTTAAGCTTGGAAATACAGCCAAATTACACATTCCTAAAAATTGATGAATTTGAATACTTTAACATTGCAGTTCAGTATAATTTAGCTAATTCTATCGAAATTTGACCAAATCAGTGAAAAAATTCATTAAAAATATATTACTGTATACCAGCATGTTCATAGCGCGTTTTAAGCTTGGAAATGAAGCCTGGTTACAAATTTTTAAAAATTGATGAATTTGAATACTTTAACATTGCAGTTCAGTATAATTTAGCTAATTTTACCTAAATATGACAAAACCAGTAAAAAAATTCATTCAAAATATAGTACTGTACACCAGCATGGTCTTAGCGGGTTTTAAGCTTGGAAATACAGCCAAATTACACATTCCTAAAAATTGATGAATTTGAATACTTTAACATTGCAGTTCAGTATAATTTAGCTAATTCTACCGAAATATGACAAAATCAGTGAAAAAATTCATTAAAAATATATTACTGTATACCAGCATGTTCATAGCGCGTTTTAAGCTTGGAAATGAAGCCTGGTTACAAATTTTTAAAAATTGATGAATTTGAATACTTTAACATTGCAGTTCAGTATAATTTAGCTAA
>JAQFVV010005218.1:0-33109 GCA_028023455.1 Epiperipatus broadwayi | reverse complement strand
TTGAATACTTTAACATTGCAGTTCAGTATAATTTAGCTAATTCTACCTAAATATGACAAAATCAGTGAAAAAATTCATTAAAAATATAGTACTGTACACCAGCATGTTCATAGCGGGTTTTAAGCTTGGAAATACAGCCAAATTACACATTCCTAAAAATTGATGAATTTGAATACTTTAACATTGCAGTTCAGTATAATTTAGCTAATTCTATCTAAATATGACAAAATCAGTAAAAAAATTCATTCAAAATATAGTACTGTATACCAGCATGTTCATAGCGCGTTTTAAGCTTGGAAATACAGCCAGGTTACAAATTTTTAAAAATTGATGAATTTGAATACTTTAACATTGCAGTTCAGTATAATTTAGCTAATTCTACCTAAATATGACAAAATCAGTGAAAAAATTCATTAAAAATATATTACTGTATACCAGCATATTCAAAGCTTGTTTTAAGCTTGGAAATACAGCCAGGTGACAAATTCATAAAAATTGATGAATTTGAATACTTCAACATTGCAGTTCAGTATAATTTATCTAATTCTACCTAAATATGACAAAATCAACGAAAAAATTGATTCAAAATATAGTATTGTACACTAGCTTGTTCATAGCTCGTTTTAAGCTTGGAAATACAGCCTGGTTACAAATTTTTAAAAATTGATGAATTTGAATACTTTAACATTGCAGTTCAGTATAATTTAGCTAATTCTACCTAAATATGACAAAACCAGTAAAAAAATTCATTTAAAATATAGTATTGTACACCAGCATATTCAAAGCTTGTTTTAAGCTTGGAAATACAGCCAGGTGACAAATTTTTAAAAATTGATGAATTTGAATACTTTAACATTGCAGTTCAGTACAATTTAACTAATTCTACCGAAATATGACAAAATCAGTGAAAAAATTCATTAAAAATATATTACTGTATACCAGCATGTTCATAGCGCGTTTTAAGCTTGGAAATACAGCCTGGTTACAAATTTTTAAAAATTGATGAATTTGAATACTTTAACATTGCAGTTCAGTATAATTTAGCTAATTCTACCTAAATATGACAAAAGCAGTAAAAAAATTCATTTAAAATATAGTATTGTACACCAGCATATTCAAAGCTTGTTTTAAGCTTGGAAATACAGCCAGGTGACAAATTCATAAAAATTGATGAATTTAAATACTTTAACATTGCAGTTCAGTATAATTTAGCTAATTCTACCGAAATATGACAAAATCAGTGAAAAAATTCATTCAAAATATAGTACTGTACACCAGCATGTTCTTAGCGGGTTTTAAGCTTGGAAATACAGCCAAATTACACATTCCTAAAAATTGATGAATTTGAATACTTTAACATTGCAGTTCAGTATAATTTAGCTAATTCTATCGAAATATGACAAAATCAGTGAAAAAATTCATTAAAAATATATTACTGTATACCAGCATGTTCATAGCGCGTTTTAAGCTCGGAAATACAGCCTGGTTACAAATTTTTAAAAATTGATGAATTTGAATACTTTACCATTGCAGTTCAGTATAATTTACCTAATTCTGTCTAAATATGACAAAATCAGCAAAGCAATTTATTCAAAATATACTATTGTACATCCGCATGTTCAAAACTAGTTTTAAGCTTGGAAATACAGCCAGGTTACAAATTCGTAAAAATTGATGAATTTGAATACTTCAACATTGCAGTTCAGTATAATTTAGCTAATTCTACCGAAATATGACAAAATCAGTGAAAAAATTCATTAAAAATATATTACTGTATACCAGCATGTTCATAGCGCGTTTTAAGCTCGGAAATACAGCCTGGTTACAAATTTTTAAAAATTGATGAATTTGAATACTTTACCTTTGCAGTTGAGTATAATTTACCTAATTCTGTCTAAATATGACAAAACCAGTAAAAAAATTCATTTAAAGTATAGTATTGTACACCAGCATATTCAAAGCTTGTTTTAAGCTTGGAAATACAGCCAGGTGACAAATTCCTAAAAATTGATGAATTTGAATACTTTAACATTGCAGTTCAGTATAATTTAGCTAATTCTACCGAAATATGACAAAATCAGTGAAAATATTCATTAAAAATATATTACTGTATACCAGCATGTTCATAGCTTGTTTTAAGCTTGGAAATACAGCCAGGTGACAAATTCATAAAAATTGATGAATTTGAATACTTTAACATTGCAGTTCAGTATAATTTATCTAATTCTACCTAAATATGACAAAATCAACGAAAAAATTGATTCAAAATATAGTATTGTACACTAGCTTGTTCATAGCTCGTTTTAAGCTTGGAAATACAGCCTGGTTACAAATTTTTAAAAATTGATGAATTTGAATACTTTAACATTGCAGTTCAGTATAATTTAGCTAATTCTACCTAAATATGACAAAACCAGTAAAAAAATTCATTTAAAATATAGTATTGTACACCAGCATATTCAAAGCTTGTTTTAAGCTTGGAAATACAGCCAGGTGACAAATTAATAAAAATTGATGAATTTGAATACTTTAACATTGCAGTTCAGTATAATTTAGCTAATTCTACCGAAATATGACAAAATCAGTGAAAAAATTCATTAAAAATATATTACTGTATACCAGCATGTTCATAGCGCGTTTTAAGCTTGGAAATACAGCCTGGTTACAAATTTTTAAAAATTGATGAATTTGAATACTTTAACATTGCAGTTCAGTATAATTTAGCTAATTCTACCTAAATATGACAAAACCAGTAAAAAAATTCATTTAAAATATAGTATTGTACACCAGCATATTCAAAGCTTGTTTTAAGCTTGGAAATACAACCAGGTGACAAATTCATAAAAATTGATGAATTTAAATACTTTAACATTGCAGTTCAGTATAATTTAGCTAATTCTACCGAAATATGACAAAATCAGTGAAAAAATTCATTCAAAATATAGTACTGTACACCAGCATGTTCATAGCGGGTTTTAAGCTTGGAAATACAGCCAAATTACACATTCCTAAAAATTGATGAATTTGAATACTTTAACATTGCAGTTCAGTATAATTTAGCTAATTCTACCGAAATATGACAAAATCAGTGAAAAAATTCATTAAAAATATATTACTGTATACCAGCATGTTCATAGCGCGTTTTAAGCTTGGAAATACAGCCTGGTTACAAATTTTTAAAAATTGATGAATTTGAATACTTTACCATTGCAGTTCAGTATAATTTACCTAATTCTGTCTAAATATGACAAAATCAGCAAAGCAATTTATTCAAAATATACTATTGTACATCCGCATGTTCAAAACTAGTTTTAAGGTTGGAAATACAGCCAGGTTACAAATTCGTAAAAATTGATGAATTTGAATACTTCAACATGGCAGTTCAGTATAATTTAGCTAATTCTACCGAAATATGACAAAATCAGTGAAAAAATTCATTAAAAATATATTACTGTATACCAGCATGTTCATAGCGCGTTTTAAGCTTGGAAATGAAGCCTGGTTACAAATTTTTAAAAATTGATGAATTTGAATACTTTAACATTGCAGTTCAGTATAATTTACCTAATTCTGTCTAAATATGACAAAACCAGTAAAAAAACTCATTTAAAGTATAGTATTGTACACCAGCATATTCAAAGCTTGTTTTAAGCTTGGAAATACAGCCAAATTACACATTCCTAAAAATTGATGAATTTGAATACTTTAACATTGCAGTTCAGTATAATTTAGCTAATTCTATCGAAATATGACAAAATCAGTGAAAAAATTCATTAAAAATATATTACTGTATACCAGCATGTTCATAGCTTGTTTTAAGCTTGCAAATACAGCCAGGTGACAAATTCATAAAAATTGATGCATTTGAATACTTCAACATGGCAGTTCAGTATAATTTATCTAATTCTACCTAAATATGACAAAATCAACGAAAAAATTGATTCAGAATATAGTATTGTACACTAGCTTGTTCATAGCTCGTTTTAAGCTTGGAAATACAGCCTGGTTACAAATTTTTAAAAATTGATAAATTTGAATACTTTAACATTGCAGTTCAGTATAATTTAGCTAATTCTACCTAAATATGACAAAACCAGTAAAAAAATTCATTTAAAATATAGTATTGTACACCAGCATATTCAAAGCTTGTTTTAAGCTTGGAAATACAGCCAGGTGACAAATTCATAAAAATTGATGAATTTAAATACTTTAACATTGCAGTTCAGTACAATTTAACTAATTCTACCGAAATATGACAAAATCAGTGAAAAAATTCATTAAAAATATATTACTGTATACCAGCATGTTCATAGCGCGTTTTAAGCTTGGAAATACAGCCTGGTTACAAATTTTTAAAAATTGATGAATTTGAATACTTTAACATTGCACTTCAGTATAATTTAGCTAATTCTACCTAAATATGACAAAACCAGTAAAAAAATTCATTTAAAATATAGTATTGTACACCAGCATATTCAAAGCTTGTTTTAAGCTTGGAAATACAACCAGGTGACAAATTCATAAAAATTGATGAATTTAAATACTTTAACATTGCAGTTGAGTATAATTTAGCTAATTCTACCGAAATATGACAAAATCAGTGAAAAAATTCATTCAAAATATAGTACTGTACACCAGCATGTTCTTAGCGGGATTTAAGCTTGGAAATACAGACAAATTACACCTTCCTAAAAATTGATGAATTTGAATACTTTCACATTGAAGTTCAGTATAATTTAGCTAATTCTATCGAAATATGACCAAATCAGTGAAAAAATTTATTAAAAATATATTACTGTATACCAGCATGTTCATAGCGCGTTTTAAGCTCGGAAATACAGCCTGGTTACAAATTTTTAAAAATTGATGAATTTGAATACTTTACCATTGCAGTTGAGTGTAATTTACCTAATTCTGTCTAAATATGACAAAATCAGCAAAGCAATTTATTCAAAATATACTATTGTACATCCGCATGTTCAAAACTAGTTTTAAGGTTGGAAATACAGCCAGGTTACAAATTCGTAAAAATTGATGAATTTGAATACTTCAACATGGCAGTTCAGTATAATTTATCTAATTCTACTGAAATATGACAAAATCAGTAAAAAATTTATTAAAAATATATTCCTGTATACCAGCTTGTTCATAGCACGTTTTAAGCTCGGAAATACAGCCTGGTTACAAATTTTTAAAAATTGATGAATTTGAATACTTTAACATTGCAGTTCAGTATAATTTACCTAATTCTGTCTAAATATGACAAAACCAGTAAAAAAACTCATTTAAAGTATAGTATTGTACACCAGCATATTCAAAGCTTGTTTTAAGCTTGGAAATACAGCCAGGTGACAAATTCCTAAAAATTGATGAATTTGAATACTTTAACATTGCAGTTCAGTATAATTTAGCTAATTCTACCGAAATATGACAAAATCAGTGAAAAAATTCATTAAAAATATATTACTGTATACCAGCATGTTCATAGCGCGTTTTAAGCTTGGAAATACAGCCAGGTGACAAATTCATAAAAATTGATGAATTTGAATACTTCAACATGGCAGTTCAGTATAATTTATCTAATTCTACCTAAATATGACAAAATCAACGAAAAAATTGATTCAGAATATAGTATTGTACACTAGCTTGTTCATAGCTCGTTTTAAGCTTGGAAATACAGCCTGGTTACAAATTTTTAAAAATTGATGAATTTGAATACTTTAACATTGCAGTTCAGTATAATTTAGCTAATTTTACCTAAATATGACAAAACCAGTAAAAAAATTCATTTAAAATATAGTATTGTACACCAGCATATTCAAAGCTTGTTTTAAGCTTGGAAATACAGCCAGGTTACAAATTTTTAAAAATTGATGAATTTGAATACTTTAACATTGCAGTTCAGTATAATTAAGCTAATTTTACTAATATCTATTTATTTTTATTTAATTTTCCTTTAAAAATATATGAAAAAATTACAAATATGCATCTTGCTAATCATTAAAATTACAACTAAGAAAAATTATACTTGCAACTAGGAAATATTAGTCTCTTGTTTTTAGCTTTGATAACCATGCAGTTCATTGCAAATTAAGAAAAATTGAAGGAATCTAAAGAATTCATCCACTGCCCATTGTGGATATATTTTCATTGTTTGTCTTCTTATATGATGAAGTCTAAAGTTTTCATCTTTAATCGAGTCCAAATATGTTTATGCATATTGCTCTTGCATTTTATTTCTGTGGGCAAAGCTTCTGAGTTGATCCAGGTTGGCATGAAAATTTCAGTGGGAGTTAGTAGCTTGTCTTTCTCTCTTATAGTTGAAAGAGTTTTGACAGTAAATTCAAGAGGATCACAGGGTGTTGAATTGAAAAGTAATCTACATCTGAGTAGCCAGTAAAAAAATTCATTTAAAATATAGTATTGTACACCAGCATGTTCTTAGCGGGTTTTAAGCTTGGAAATACAGACAAATTACACCTTCCTAAACATTGATGAATTTGAATACTTTAACATTGCAGTTCAGTATAATTTAGCTAATTCTACCTAAATATGACAAAACCAGTAAAAAAATTCATTTAAAATATAGTATTGTACACCAGCATATTCAAAGCTTGTTTTAAGCTTGGAAAAACAGCCAGGTGACAAATTAATAAAAATTGATGAATTTGAATACTTTAACATTGCAGTTCAGTATAATTTAGCTAATTCTACCGAAATATGACAAAATCAGTGAAAAAATTCATTAAAAATATATTACTGTATACCAGCATGTTCATAGCGCGTTTTAAGCTTGGAAATACAGCCTGGTTACAAATTTTTAAAAATTGATGAATTTGAATACTTTAACATTGCAGTTCAGTATAATTTAGCTAATTTTACCTAAATATGACAAAACCAGTAAAAAAATTCATTTAAAATATAGTATTGTACACCAGCATATTCAAAGCTTGTTTTAAGCTTGGAAATACAGCCAGGTGACAAATTTTTAAAAATTGATGAATTTGAATACTTTAACATTGCAGTTCAGTATAATTTAGCTAATTCTACCTAAATATGACAAAACCAGTAAAAAAATTCATTTAAAATATAGTATTGTACACCAGCATATTCAAAGCTTGTTTTAAGCTTGGAAAAACAGCCAGGTGACAAATTCATAAAAATTGATGAATTTAAATACTTTAACATTGCAGTTCAGTATAATTTAGCTAATTCTACCGAAATATGACAAAATCAATGAAAACATTCATTAAAAATATATTACTGTATACCAGCATGTTCATAGCGCGTTTTAAGCTTGGAAATACAGCCTGGTTACAAATTTTTAAAAATTGATGAATTTGAATACTTTACCATTGCAGTTCAGTATAATTTAGCTAATTCTGTCTAAATATGACAAAATCAGCAAAGCAATTTATTCAAAATATACTATTGTACATCCGCATGTTCAAAACTAGTTTTAAGGTTGGAAATACAGCCAGGTTACAAATTCGTAAAAATTGATGAACTTGAATACTTTATCATTGCAGTTCAGTATAATTTAGCTAATTTTACTGAAATATGACAAAATCAGTGAAATAATACATTAAAATTGATGAATTTGAATACTTTAACATTGCAGTTCAGTATAATTTAGCTAATTCCATCGAAATATGACCAAATCAGTGAAAAAATTCATTAAAAATATATTACTGTATACCAGCATGTTCATAGCGCGTTTTAAGCTTGGAAATACAGCCTGGTTACAAATTTTTAAAAATTGATGAATTTGAATACTTTAACATTGCAGTTCAGTATAATTTAGCTAATTCTACCTAAATATGACAAAACCAGTAAAAAAAATCATTCAAAATATAGTACTGTACACCAGCATGTTCTTAGCGGGTTTTAAGCTTGGAAATACAGCCAAATTACACATTCCTAAAAATTGATGAATTTGAATACTTTAACATTGCAGTTCAGTATAATTTAGCTAATTCTACCTAAATATGACAAAACCAGTAAAAAAATTCATTTAAAATATAGTATTGTACACCAGCATATTCAAAGCTAGTTTTAAGCTTGGAAAAACAGCCAGGTGACAAATTCATAAAAATTGATGAATTTAAATACTTTAACTTTGCAGTTCAGTACAATGTATCTTATTCTACTGAAATATGACAAAATCAATGACAAAATTCATTAAAAATATATTACTGTATACCAGCATGTTCATAGCGCGTTTTAAGCTTGGAAACACAGCCAGGTGACAAATTCATAATAATTGATGACTTTAAATACTTTAATATTGCAGTTCAGTTTAATTTAGCTAATTCTACCAAAATACGACAAAATCAATGAAAACATTCATTAAAAATATATTACTGTATACCAGCATGTTCATAGCGCGTTTTAAGCTCGGAAATACAGCCTGGTTACAAATTTTTAAAAATTGATGAATTTGAATACTTTACCATTGCAGTTGAGTGTAATTTACCTAATTCTGTCTAAATATGACAAAATCAGCAAAGCAATTTATTCAAAATATACTATTGTACATCCGCATGTTCAAAACTAGTTTTAAGGTTGGAAATACAGCCAGGTTACAAATTCGTAAAAATTGATGAATTTGAATACTTCAACATGGCAGTTCAGTATAATTTATCTAATTCTACTGAAATATGACAAAATCAGTAAAAAATTTATTAAAAATATATTCCTGTATACCAGCTTGTTCATAGCACGTTTTAAGCTCGGAAATACAGCCTGGTTACAAATTTTTAAAAATTGATGAATTTGAATACTTTACCTTTGCAGTTGAGTATAATTTACCTAATTCTGTCTAAATATGACAAAACCAGTAAAAAAACTCATTTAAAGTATAGTATTGTACACCAGCATATTCAAAGCTTGTTTTAAGCTTGGAAAAACAGCCAAATTACACATTCCTAAAAATTGATGAATTTGAATACTTTAACATTGCAGTTCAGTATAATTTAGCTAATTTTACCGAAATATGACAAAATCAGTGAAAATATTCATTAAAAATATATTACTGTATACCAGCATATTCAAAGCTTGTTTTAAGCTTGCAAATACAGCCACGTGACAAATTCATAAGAATTGATGTATTTGAATACTTCAACATGGCAGTTCAGTATAATTTATCTAATTCTACCTAAATATGACAAAATCAACGAAAAAATTGATTCAGAATATAGTATTGTACACTAGCTTGTTCATAGCTCGTTTTAAGCTTGGAAATACAGCCTGGTTACAAATTTTTAGACATTGATAAATTTGAATACTTTAACATTGCAGTTCAGTATAACTTAGCTAATTCTACCTAAATATGACAAAACCAGTAAAAAAATTCATTTAAAGTATAGTATTGTACACCAGCATATTCAAAGCTTGTTTTAAGCTTGGAAATACAGCCTGGTTACAAATTTTTAAAAATTGATGAATTTAAATACTTTAACATTGCAGTTCAGTACAATTTAACTAATTCTACCGAAATATGATAAAATCAATGACAAAATTCATTAAAAATATATTACTGTATACCAGCATGTTCATAGCGCGTTTTAAGCTTGGAAATACAGCCTGCTTACCAATTTTTATAAATTGATGAATTTGAATACTTTAACATTGCACTTCAGTATAATTTAGCTAATTCTACCTACATATTACAAAAGCAGTAAAAAAATTCATTTAAAATATAGTATTGTACACCAGCATATTCAAAGCTTGTTTTAAGCTTGGAAATACAACCAGGTGACAAATTCATAAAAATTGATGAATTTAAATACTTTAACATTGCAGTTGAGTATAATTTAGCTAATTCTACCGAAATATGACAAAATCAGTGAAAAAATTCATTCAAAATATAGTACTGTACACCAGCATGTTCTTAGCGGGATTTAAGCTTGGAAATACAGACAAATTACACCTTCCTAAAAATTGATGAATTTGAATACTTTAACATTGAAGTTCAGTATAATTTAGCTAATTCTATCGAAATATGACCAAATCAGTGAAAAAATTTATTAAAAATATATTACTGTATACCAGCATGTTCATAGCGCGTTTTAAGCTTGGAAACACAGCCAGGTGACAAATTCATAAAAATTAATGCATTTGAATACTTCAACATGGCAGTTCAGTATAATTTATTTAATTCTACCTAAATATGACAAAATCAACGAAAAAATTGATTCAGAATATAGTATTGTACACTAGCTTGTTCATAGCTCGTTTTAAGCTTGGAAATACAGCCTGGTTACAAATTTTTAAAAATTGATGAATTTGAATACTTTAACATTGCAGTTCAGTATAATTTAGCTAATTTTACCTAAATATGACAAAACCAGTAAAAAAATTCATTTAAAATATAGTATTGTACACCAGCATATTCAAATCTTGTTTTAAGCTTGGAAATACAGCCAGGTGACAAATTTATAAAAATTGATGAATTTAAATACTTTAACATTGCAGTTCAGTATAATTAAGCTAATTTTTTTTAAGGTATACTATTTATTTTTATTTAATTTTGGTTACACTTGTAAATAATATATAAAAAAAATTACAAATATGCATCTTGCTAATCATTAAAATTACAACTAAGAAAAATTATACTTGCAACTAGGAAATATTAGTCTCTTGTTTTTTTCTTTGATAACCATGCAGTTCATTGCAAATTAAGAAAAAAATCAGAAAGAATCCAAAGAATTCATCCACTGCCCATTGTGGATATCTTTTCATTGTTTGTCTTCTTATATGATGAAGTTCTAAAGTTTTCATCTTTAATCGAGTCCAAATATGTTTATGCATTATTTGCTCTTGCATTTTTATTTCTGTGGGCAAAGTCTTCTGTGTTGATCCAGGTTGGCATGAAAATTTCAGTGGGAGTTAGTAGCTTGTCTTTCTCTCTTATAGTTGAAAGAGTTTTGACAGTAAATTCAAGAGGATCACAGGGTGTTGAATTGAAAAGTAATCTACATCTGAGTAGCCAGTAAAAAAATTCATTTAAAATATAGTATTGTACACCAGCATGTTCTTAGCGGGTTTTAAGCTTGGAAATACAGCCAAATTACACATTCCTAAAAATTGATGAATTTGAATACTTTAACATTGCAGTTCAGTATAATTTAGCTAATTCTACCTAAATATGACAAAACCAGTAAAAAAATTCATTTAAAATATAGTATTGTACACCAGCATATTCAAAGCTAGTTTTAAGCTTGGAAATACAGCCAGGTGACAAATTCATAAAAATTGATGAATTTAAATACTTTAACATTGCAGTTCAGTACAATTTATCTAATTCTACCGAAATATGACAAAATCAGTGAGAAAATTCATTAAAAATATATTACTGTATACCAGCATGTTCATAGCGCGTTTTAAGCTTGGAAATACAGCCTGGTTACAAATTTTTAAAAATTGATGAATTTGAATACTTTAAAATTGCAGTTCAGTATAATTTAGCTAATTTTACCTAAATATGACAAAACCAGTAAAAAAATTCATTCAAAATATAGTACTGTACACCAGCATGTTCTTAGCGGGTTTTAAGCTTGGAAATACAGACAAATTACACCTTCCTAAACATTGATGAATTTGAATACTTTAACATTGCAGTTCAGTATAATTTAGCTAATCTAACCTAAATATGACAAAACCAGTAAAGAAATTCATTTAAAATATAGTATTGTACACCAGCATATTCAAAGCTAGTTTTAAGCTTGGAAAAACAGCCAGGTGACAAATTCATAAAAATTGATGAATTTAAATACTTTAACTTTGCAGTTCAGTACAATGTATCTTATTCTACTGAAATATGACAAAATCAATGACAAAATTCATTAAAAATATATTACTGTATACCAGCATGTTCATAGCGCGTTTTAAGCTTGGAAACACAGCCAGGTGACAAATTCATAAAAATTGATGAATTTAAATACTTTAACATTGCAGTTCAGTATAATTTAGCTAATTCTACCGAAATATGACAAAATCAATGAAAAAATTCATTAAAAATATATTACTGTATACCAGCATGTTCATAGCGCGTTTTAAGCTTGGAAATACAGCCTGGTTACAAATTTTTAAAAATTGATGAATTTGAATACTTTACCATTGCAGTTGAGTATAATTTACCTAATTCTGTCTAAATATGACAAAATCAGCAAAGCAATTTATTCAAAATATACTATTGTACATCCGCATGTTCAAAACTAGTTTTAAGGTTGGAAATACAGCCAGGTTACAAATTCGTAAAAATTGATGAATTTGAATACTTCAACATGGCAGTTCAGTATAATTTATCTAATTCTATCGAAATATGACAAAATCAGTAAAAAATTTATTAAAAATATATTCCTGTATACCAGCTTGTTCATAGCGCGTTTTAAGCTTGGAAATACAGCCTGGTTACAAATTTTTAAAAATTGATGAATTTGAATACTTTAACATTGCAGTTCAGTATAATTTAGCTAATTCTACCTAAATATGACAAAACCAGTAAAAAAATTCATTTAAAATATAGTATTGTACACCAGCATATTCAAAGCTTGTTTTAAGCTTGGAAATACAGCCTGGTTACAAATTTTTAAAAATTGATGAATTTGAATACTTTAACATTGCAGTTCAGTATAATTTAGCTAATTCTACCGAAATATGATAAAATCAGTGAAAAAATTCATTAAAAATATATTACTGTATACCAGCATGTTCATAGCGCGTTTTAAGCTTGGAAATACAGCCTGGTTACAAATTTTTAAAAATTGATGAATTTGAATACTTTAACATTGCACTTCAGTATAATTTAGCTAATTCTACCTAAATATGACAAAACCAGTAAAAAAATTCATTTAAAATATAGTATTGTACACCAGCATATTCAAAGCTTGTTTTAAGCTTGGAAATACAGCCAGGTGACAAATTAATAAAAATTGATGAATTTAAATACTTTAACATTGCAGTTCAGTATAATTTAGCTAATTCTACCGAAATATGACAAAATCAGTGAAAAAATTCATTCAAAATATAGTACTGTACACCAGCATGTTCTTAGCGGGTTTTAAGCTTGGAAATACAGCCAAATTACACATTCCTAAAAATTGATGAATTTGAATACTTTAACATTGCAGTTCAGTATAATTTAGCTAATTCTATCGAAATATGACCAAATCAGTGAAAAAATTTATTAAAAATATATTACTGTATACCAGCATGTTCATAGCGCGTTTTAAGCTTGGAAATACAGCCAGGTGACAAATTCATAAAAATTGATGAATTTGAATACTTTAACATTGCAGTTCAGTATAATTTAGCTAATTCTACCTAAATATGACAAAATCAGCGAAAAAATTGATTCAAAATATAGTATTGTACACCAGCATGTTCATAGCGCGTTTTAAGCTTGGAAATACAGCCTGGTTACAAATTTTTAAAAATTGATGAATTTGAATACTTTAACATTGCAGTTCAGTATAATTTAGCTAATTTTATCTAAATATGACAAAACCAGTAAAAAAATTCATTTAAAATATAGTATTGTTCACCAGCGTATTCAAATCTTGTTTTAAGCTTGGAAATACAGCCAGGTGACAAATTTATAAAAATTGATGAATTTAAATACTTTAACATTGCAGTTCAGTATAATTAAGCTAATTTTTTTTAAGGTATACTATTTATTTTTATTTAATTTTGGTTACACTTGTAAATAATATATAAAAAAAATTACAAATATGCATCTTGCTAATCATTAAAATTACAACTAAGAAAAATTATACTTGCAACTAGGAAATATTAGTCTCTTGTTTTTTTCTTTGATAACCATGCAGTTCATTGCAAATTAAGAAAAAAATCAGAAGGAATCCAAAGAATTCATCCACTGCCCATTGTGGATATCTTTTCATTGTTTGTCTTCTTATATGATGAAGTTCTAAAGTTTTCATCTTTAATCGAGTCCAAATATGTTTATGCATTATTTGCTCTTGCATTTTTATTTCTGTGGGCAAAGTCTTCTGAGTTGATCCAGGTTGGCATGAAAATTTCAGTGGGAGTTAGTAGCTTGTCTTTCTCTCTTATAGTTGAAAGAGTTTTGACAGTAAATTCAAGAGGATCACAGGGTGTTGAATTGAAAAGTAATCTACATCTGAGTAGCCAGTAAAAAAATTCATTTAAAATATAGTATTGTACACCAGCATATTCATAGCTAGTTTTAAGCTTGGAAATACAGCCAGGTTACAAATTCATAAAAATTGATGAATTTGAATACTTTAACATTGCAGTTCAGTATAATTTATCTAATTCTACCGAAATATGACAAAATCAGTGAAAAAATTCATTAAAAATATATTACTGTATACCAGCATGTTCATAGCGCGTTTTAAGCTTGGAAATACAGCCTGGTTACAAATTTTTAAAAATTGATGAATTTGAATACTTTAAAATTGCAGTTCAGTATAATTTAGCTAATTTTACCTAAATATGACAAAACCAGTAAAAAAATTCATTCAAAATATAGTACTGTACACCAGCATGTTCTTAGCGGGTTTTAAGCTTGGAAATACAGCCAAATTACACATTCCTAAAAATTGATGAATTTGAATACTTTAACATTGCAGTTCAGTATAATTTAGCTAATTCTACCTAAATATGACAAAACCAGTAAAAAAATTCATTTAAAATATAGTATTGTACACCAGCATATTCAAAGCTTGTTTTAAGCTTGGAAATACAGCCAGGTGACAAATTCATAAAAATTGATGAATTTAAATACTTTAACTTTGCAGTTCAGTATAATTTAGCTAATTCTACCGAAATATGACAAAATCAGTGAAAAAATTCATTAAAAATATATTACTGTATACCAGCATGTTCATAGCGCGTTTTAAGCTTGGAAATACAGCCAGGTGACAAATTCATAAAAATTGATGAATTTAAATACTTTAACATTGCAGTTCAGTATAATTTAGCTAATTCTACCGAAATATGACAAAATCAGTGAAAAAATTCATTAAAAATATATTACTGTATACCAGCATGTTCATAGCGCGTTTTAAGCTTGGAAATACAGCCTGGTTACAAATTTTTAAAAATTGATGAATTTGAATACTTTACCATTGCAGTTCAGTATAATTTACCTAATTCTGTCTAAATATGACAAAATCAGCAAAGCAATTCATTCAAAATATACTATTGTACATCCGCATGTTCAAAACTAGTTTTAAGGTTGGAAATACAGCCAGGTTACAAATTCGTAAAAATTGATGAATTTGAATACTTCAACATGGCAGTTCAGTATAATTTAGCTAATTCTACCGAAATATGACAAAATCAGTGAAAAAATTTATTAAAAATATATTACTGTATACCAGCATGTTCATAGCGCGTTTTAAGCTTGGAAATACAGCCTGGTTACAAATTTTTAAAAATTGATGAATTTGAATACTTTACCATTGCAGTTCAGTATAATTTAGCTAATTCTACCTAAATATGACAAAACCAGTAAAAAAATTCATTTAAAATATAGTATTGTACACCAGCATATTCAAAGCTTGTTTTAAGCTTGGAAATACAGCCAGGTGACAAATTCCTAAAAATTGATGAATTTGAATACTTTAACATTGCAGTTCAGTATAATTTAGCTAATTCTATCGAAATATGACCAAATCAGTGAAAAAATTTATTAAAAATATATTACTGTATACCAGCATGTTCATAGCGCGTTTTAAACTTGGAAACACAGCCAGGTGACAAATTCATAAAAATTGATGCATTTGAATACTTCAACATGGCAGTTCAGTATAATTTATCTAATTCTACCTAAATATGACAAAATCAACGAAAAAATTGATTCAGAATATAGTATTGTACACTAGCTTGTTCATAGCTCGTTTTAAGCTTGGAAATACAGCATGGTTACAAATTTTTAAAAATTGATGAATTTGAATACTTTAACATTGCAGTTCAGTATAATTTAGCTAATTTTATCTAAATATGACAAAACCAGTAAAAAAATTCATTTAAAATATAGTATTGTACACCAGCATATTCAAAGCTTGTTTTAAGCTTGGAAATACAGCCAGGTGACAAATTTATAAAAATTGATGAATTTGAATACTTTAACATTGCAGTTCAGTATAATTAAGCAAATTTTTTTTAAAATATACTATTTATTTTTATTTAATTTTGGTTACACTTGTAAATAATATATAAAAAAAATTACAAATATGCATCTTGCTAATCATTAAAATTACAACTAAGAAAAATTATACTTGCAACTAGGAAATATTAGTCTCTTGTTTTTTTCTTTGATAACCATGCAGTTCATTGCAAATTAAGAAAAAAATCAGAAGGAATCCAAAGAATTCATCCACTGCCCATTGTGGATATCTTTTCATTGTTTGTCTTCTTATATGATGAAGTTCTAAAGTTTTCATCTTTAATCGAGTCCAAATATGTTTATGCATTATTTGCTCTTGCATTTTTATTTCTGTGGGCAAAGTCTTCTGAGTTGATCCAGGTTGGCATGAAAATTTCAGTGGGAGTTAGTAGCTTGTCTTTCTCTCTTATAGTTGAAAGAGTTTTGACAGTAAATTCAAGAGGATCACAGGGTGTTGAATTGAAAAGTAATCTACATCTGAGTAGCCAGTAAAAAAATTCATTTAAAATATAGTATTGTACACCAGCATGTTCTTAGCGGGTTTTAAGCTTGGAAATACAGCCAAATTACACATTCCTAAACATTGATGAATTTGAATACTTTAACATTGCAGTTCAGTATAATTTAGCTAATTCTACCTAAATATGACAAAACCAGTAAAAAAATTCATTTAAAATATAGTATTGTACACCAGCATTTTCAAAGCTTGTTTTAAGCTTGGAAATACAGCCAGGTGACAAATTAATAAAAATTGATGAATTTGAATACTTTAACATTGCAGTTCAGTACAATTTAGCTAATTCTACCGAAATATGACAAAATCAGTGAAAAAATTCATTAAAAATATATTACTGTATACCAGCATGTTCATAGCGCGTTTTAAGCTTGGAAATACAGCCAGGTGACAAATTCATAAAAATTGATGACTTTAAATACTTTAACATTGCAGTTCAGTATAATTTAGCTAATTCTACCGAAATATGACAAAATCAGTGAAAAAATTCATTAAAAATATATTACTGTATACCAGCATGTTCATAGCGCGTTTTAAGCTTGGAAATACAGCCTGGTTACAAATTTTTAAAAATTGATGAATTTGAATACTTTACCATTGCAGTTCAGTATAATTTACCTAATTCTGTCTAAATATGACAAAATCAGCAAAGCAATTTATTCAAAATATACTATTGTACATCCGCATGTTCAAAACTAGTTTTAAGGTTGGAAATACAGCCAGGTTACAAATTCGTAAAAATTGATGAATTTGAATACTTCAACATGGCAGTTCAGTATAATTTAGCTAATTCTACCGAAATATGACAAAATCAGTGAAAAAATTTATTAAAAATATATTCCTGTATACCAGCATGTTCATAGCGCGTTTTAAGCTTGGAAATACAGCCTGGTTACAAATTTTTAAAAATTGATGAATTTGAATACTTTAACATTGCAGTTCAGTATAATTTAGCTAATTCTACCTAAATATGACAAAACCAGTAAAAAAATTCATTTAAAATATAGTATTGTACACCAGCATATTCAAAGCTTGTTTTAAGCTTGGAAATACAGCCAATTTACACATTCCTAAAAATTGATGAATTTGAATACTTTAACATTGCAGTTCAGTATAATTTAGCTAATTCTACCGAAATATGACAAAATCAGTGAAAAAATTCATTAAAAATATATTACTGTATACCAGCATATTCAAAGCTTGTTTTAAGCTTGGAAATACAGCCAGGTGACAAATTAATAAAAATTGATGAATTTGAATACTTTAACATTGCAGTTCAGGATAATTTAGCTAATTCTACCTAAATATGACAAAATCAGTGAAAAAATTCATTAAAAATATATTACTGTATACCAGCATGTTCATAGCGCGTTTTAAGCTTGGAAATGAAGCCTGGTTACAAATTTTTAAAAATTGATGAATTTGAATACTTTAACATTGCAGTTCAGTATAATTTAGCTAATTCTACCTAAATATGACAAAACCAGTAAAAAAATTCATTTAAAATATAGTATTGTACACCAGCATATTCAAAGCGCGTTTTAAGCTTGGAAATGAGCCTGGTTACAAATTTTTAAAAATTGATGAATTTGAATACTTTAACATTGCAGTTCAGTATAATTTAGCTAATTCTACCGAAATATGATAAAATCAGTGAAAAAATTCATTAAAAATATATTACTGTATACCAGCATGTTCATAGCGCGTTTTAAGCTTGGAAATACAGCCTGGTTACAAATTTTTAAAAATTGATGAATTTGAATACTTTAACATTGCAGTTCAGTATAATTTAGCTAATTCTACCTAAATATGACAAAACCAGTAAAAAAATTCATTTAAAATATAGTATTGTACACCAGCATATTCAAAGCTTGTTTTAAGCTTGGAAATACAGCCAGGTGACAAATTAATAAAAATTGATGAATTTGAATACTTTAACATTGCAGTTCAGTATAATTTAGCTAATTCTACCTAAATATGACAAAACCAGTAAAAAAATTCATTCAAAATATAGTACTGTACACCAGCATGGTCTTAGCGGGTTTTAAGCTTGGAAATACAGACAAATTACACATTCCTAAAAATTGATGAATTTGAATACTTTAACATTGCAGTTCAGTATAATTTAGCTAATTCTATCGAAATATGACCAAATCAGTGAAAAAATTTATTAAAAATATATTACTGTATACCAGCATGTTCATAGCGCGTTTTAAGCTTGGAAATACAGCCAGGTTACAAATTTTTAAAAATTGATGAATTTGAATACTTTAACATTGCAGTTCAGTATAATTTAGCTAATTCTACCTAAATATGACAAAACCAGTAAAAAAATTCATTCAAAATATAGTACTGTACACCAGCATGTTCATAGCGCGTTTTAAGCTTGGAAATACAGCCTGGTTACAAATTTTTAAAAATTGATGAATTTGAATACTTTAACATTGCAGTTCAGTATAATTTAGCTAATTCTACCTAAATATGACAAAACCAGTAAAAAAATTCATTTAAAATATAGTATTGTACACCAGCATATTCAAAGCTTGTTTTAAGCTTGGAAATACAGCCAGGTGACAAATTAATAAAAATTGATGAATTTGAATACTTTAACATTGCAGTTCAGTATAATTAAGCTAATTTTTTTAATATAATAATAAACATAAAAATATATAAAAAAATTACAAATATGCATCTTGCTAATCATTAAAATTACAACTAAAAAAAGTTATACTTGCAACTAGGAAATATTAGTCTCTTGTTTTTTTCTTTGATAATCATGCAGTTCATTGCAAATTAAGAAAAAAATCAGAAGGAATCCAAAGAATTCATCCACTGCCCATTGTGGATATCTTTTCATTGTTTGTCTTCTTATATGATGAAGTTCTAAAGTTTTCATCTTTAATCGAGTCCAAATATGTTTATGCATTATTTGCTCTTGCATTTTTATTTCTGTGGGCAAAGTCTTTTGAGTTGATCCAGGTTGGCATGAAAATTTCAGTGGGAGTTAGTAGCTTGTCTTTCTCTCTTATAGTTGAAAGAGTTTTGACAGTAAATTCAAGAGGATCACAGGGTGTTGAATTGAAAAGTAATCTACATCTGAGTAGCCAGTAAAAAAATTCATTTAAAATATAGTATTGTACACCAGCATGTTCTTAGCGGGTTTTAAGCTTGGAAATACAGCCAAATTACACATTCCTAAAAATTGATGAATTTGAATACTTTAACATTGCAGTTCAGTATAATTTAGCTAATTTTACCTAAATATGACAAAACCAGTAAAAAAATTCATTTAAAATATAGTATTGTACACCAGCATATTCAAAGCTAGTTTTAAGCTTGGAAATACAGCCAGGTGACAAATTCATAAAAATTGATGAATTTAAATACTTTAACATTGCAGTTCAGTATAATTTAGCTAATTCTACCGAAATATGACAAAATCAGTGAAAAAATTCATTAAAAATATATTACTGTATACCAGCATGTTCATAGCGCGTTTTAAGCTTGGAAATACAGCCTGGTTACAAATTTTTAAAAATTGATGAATTTGAATACTTTAACATTGCAGTTCAGTATAATTTAGCTAATTCTACCTAAATATGACAAAATCAGTAAAAAAATTCATTCAAAATATAGTATTGTACACCAGCATGTTCAAAACTAGTTTTAAGCTTGGAAATACAGCCAGGTGACAAATTCGTAAAAATTGATGAATTTGAATACTTTAACATTGCAGTTCAGTATAATTTAGCTAATTCTACCGAAATATGACAAAATCAGTGAAAAAATTCATTAAAAATATATATGACAAAATCAGTGAAATAATTCATTAAAATTGATGAATTTGAATACTTTAACATTGCAGTTCAGTATAATTTAGCTAATTCCATCGAAATATGACCAAATCAGTGAAAAAATTCATTAAAAATATATTACTGTATACCAGCATGCTCCTAGCGCGTTTTAAGCTCGCTGATTTTATCATATTTAGACAGAATTAGGTAAATTATACTGAACTGAAATGTTAAAGTATTCAAATTCATCAATTTTTAAAAATTTGTAACCAGGCTGTATTTCCAAGCTTAAAACGCGCTATGAACATGCTGGTATACAGTAATATATTTTTAATGAATTTTTTCACTGATTTTGTCATATTTCGGTAGAATTAGCTAAATTATACTGAACTGCAATGTTAAAGTATTTAAATTCATCAATTTTTATGAATTTGTCACCTGGCTGTATTTCCAAGCTTAAAACCCGCTAAGAACATGCTGGTGTACAGTACTATATTTTGAATGAATTTTTTTACTGGTTTTGTCATATTTAGGTAAAATTAGCTAAATTATACTGAACTGCAATGTTAAAGTATTCAAATTCATCAATTTTTAGGAATGTGTAATTTGGCTGTATTTCCAAGCTTAAAACCCGCTAAGACCATGCTGGTGTACAGTACTATATTTTGAATGAATTTTTTTACTGGTTTTGTCATATTTAGGTAAAATTAGCTAAATTATACTGAACTGCAATGTTAAAGTATTCAAATTCATCAATTTTTATTAATTTGTCACCTGGCTGTATTTCCAAGCTTAAAACAAGCTTTGAATATGCTGGTGTACAATACTATATTTTAAATGAATTTTTTTACTGGTTTTGTCATATTTAGGTAGAATTAGCTAAATTATACTGAACTACAATGTTAAAGTATTCAAATTCATCAATTTTTAAAAATTTGTAACCAGGCTGTATTTCCAAGCTTAAAACGCGCTATGAACATGCTGGTATACAGTAATATATTTTTAATGAATTTTTTCACTGATTTTGTCATATTTCGGTAGAATTAGCTAAATTATACTGAACTGCAATGTTAAAGTATTCAAATTCATCAATTTTTAGGAATGTGTAATTTGGCTGTATTTCCAAGCTTAAAACAAGCTTTGAATATGCTGGTGTACAGTACTATATTTTAAATGAATTTTTTTACTGGTTTTGTCATATTTAGGTAGAATTAGCTAAATTATACTGAACTGCAATGTTAAAGTATTTAAATTCATCAATTTTTATGAATTTGTCACCTGGCTGTATTTCCAAGCTTAAAACAAGCTATGAACATGCTGGTATACAGTAATATATTTTTAATGAATTTTTTCACTGATTTTGTCATATTTCGGTAGAATTAGCTAAATTATACTGAACTGCAATGTTAAAGTATTCAAATTCATCAATTTTTAGGAATTTGTAACCTGGCTGTATTTCCAAGCTTAAAACGCGCTATGAACATGCTGGTATACAGTAATATATTTTTAATGAATTTTTTCACTGATTTTGTCATATTTTGGTAGAATTAGCTAAATTATACTGAACTGCAATGTTAAAGTATTTAAATTCATCAATTTTTATGAATTTGTCACCTGGCTGTATTTCCAAGCTTAAAACAAGCTATGAACATGCTGGTGTACAGTACTATATTTTGAATGAATTTTTTTACTGGTTTTGTCATATTTAGGTAAAATTAGCTAAATTATACTGAACTGCAATGTTAAAGTATTCAAATTCATCAATTTTTAAAAATTTGTAACCAGGCTGTATTTCCAAGCTTAAAACGCGCTATGAACATGCTGGTATACAGTAATATATTTTTAATGAATTTTTTCACTGATTTTGTCATATTTCGGTAGAATTAGCTAAATTATACTGAACTGCAATGTTAAAGTATTCAAATTCATCAATTTTTATGAATTTGTCACCTGGCTGTATTTCCAAGCTTAAAACAAGCTTTGAATATGCTGGTGTACAATACTATATTTTAAATGAATTTTTTTACTGCTTTTGTCATATTTAGGTAGAATTAGCTAAATTATACTGAACTGCAATGTTAAAGTATTCAAATTCATCAATTTTTAAAAATTTGTAACCAGGCTTCATTTCCAAGCTTAAAACGCGCTATGAACATGCTGGTATACAGTAATATATTTTTAATGAATTTTTTCACTGATTTTGTCATATTTCGGTAGAATTAGCTAAATTATACTGAACTGCAATGTTAAAGTATTTAAATTCATCAATTTTTATGAATTTGTCACCTGGCTGTATTTCCAAGCTTAAAACCCGCTAAGAACATGCTGGTGTACAGTACTATATTTTGAATGAATTTTTTTACTGGTTTTGTCATATTTAGGTAAAATTAGCTAAATTATACTGAACTGCAATGTTAAAGTATTCAAATTCATCAATTTTTATTAATTTGTCACCTGGCTGTATTTCCAAGCTTAAAACAAGGTTTGAATATGCTGGTGTACAATACTATATTTTAAATGAATTTTTTTACTGGTTTTGTCATATTTAGGTAGAATTAGCTAAATTATACTGAACTACAATGTTAAAGTATTCAAATTCATCAATTTTTAAAAATTTGTAACCAGGCTGTATTTCCAAGCTTAAAACGCGCTATGAACATGCTGGTATACAGTAATATATTTTTAATGAATTTTTTCACTGATTTTGTCATATTTCGGTAGAATTAGCTAAATTATACTGAACTGCAATGTTAAAGTATTCAAATTCATCAATTTTTAAAAATTTGTAACCAGGCTGTATTTCCAAGCTTAAAACGCGCTATGAACATGCTGGTATACAGTAATATATTTTTAATGAATTTTTTCACTGATTTTGTCATATTTTGGTAGAATTAGCTAAATTATACTGAACTGCAATGTTAAAATATTCAAATTCATCAATTTTTAGAAATTTGTAACCTGGCTGTATTTCCTAGCTTAAAACGAGCTTTGAACAAGCTAGTGTACAGTAATATATTTTTAATGAATTTTTTCACTGATTTTGTCATATTTCGGTAGAATTAGCTAAATTATACTGAACTGCAATGTTAAAGTATTCATATTCATCAATTTTTAGGAATGTGTAATTTGGCTGTATTTCCAAGCTTAAAACCCGCTAAGAACATGCTGGTGTACAGTACTATATTTTGAATGAATTTTTTTACTGGTTTTGTCATATTTTGGTAAAATTAGCTAAATTATACTGAACTGCAATGTTAAAGTATTCAAATTCATCAATTTTTAAAAATTTGTAACCAGGCTGTATTTCCAAGCTTAAAACGCGCTATGAACATGCTGGTATACAGTAATATATTTTTAATGAATTTTTTCACTGATTTTGTCATATTTCGGTAGAATTAGCTAAATTATACTGAACTGCAATGTTAAAGTATTCAAATTCATCAATTTTTATTAATTTGTCAACTGGCTGTATTTCCAAGCTTAAAACAAGCTTTGAATATGCTGGTGTACAATACTATATTTTAAATGAATTTTTTTACTGGTTTTGTCATATTTAGGTAAAATTAGCTAAATTATACTGAACTGCAATGTTAAAGTATTCAAATTCATCAATTTTTAGGAATGTGTAATTTGGCTGTATTTCCAAGCTTAAAACCCGCTAAGAACATGCTGGTGTACAGTACTATATTTTGAATGAATTTTTTTACTGGTTTTGTCATATTTAGGTAAAATTAGCTAAATTATACTGAACTGCAATGTTAAAGTATTCAAATTCATCAATTTTTAAAAATTTGTAACCAGGCTGTATTTCCAAGCTTAAAACGCGCTATGAACATGCTGGTTTACAGTAATATATTTTTAATAAATTTTTTCACTGATTTTGTCATATTTCGGTAGAATTAGCTAAATTATACTGAACTGCAATGTTAAAGTATTTAAATTCATCAATTTTCATGAATTTGTCACCTGGTTGTATTTCCAAGCTTAAAAGAAGCTTTGAATATGCTGGTGTACAATACTATATTTTAAATGAATTTTTTTACTGCTTTTGTAATATTTAGATAGAATTAGCTAAATTATACTGAAGTGCAATGTTAAAGTATTCAAATTCATCAATTTTTAAAAATTTGTAACCAGGCTGTATTTCCAAGCTTCAAACGCGCTATGAACATGCTGGTATACAGTAATATATTTTTAATAAATTTTTTCACTGATTTTGTCATATTTCGGTAGAATTAGCTAAATTATACTGAACTGCAATGTTAAAGTATTCAAATTCATCAATTTTTAGGAAGGTGTAGTTAGGCTGTATTTCCAAGCTTAAAACCCGCGTAGAACATGCTGGTGTACAGTACTATATTTTGAATGAATTTTTTTACTGGTTTTGTCATATTTAGGTAAAATTAGCTAAATTATACTGAACTGCAATGTTAAAGTATTCAAATTTATCAATTTTTAAAAATTTGTAACCAGGCTTCATTTCCAAGCTTAAAACGCGCTATGAACATACTGGTATACAGTACAATATTTTTAATGAATTTTTTCACTGATTTTGTCAAGAGTAACAAAAAACTTTTCATCAGCATGATATTTGCTGTTAGGTAATATTGAACTTTTTTATTTTGCATAAATGTGTACTCTTTAATCATATTTACATTGTAACCTTATCATATTGTACTTTCACACTATAATTGTATCAATATTTTATAATAAAGTATATTTGAGAAATTAGCTAAATTGTACTGAACTGCAATGTTAAAGTATTTAAATTCATCAATTTTTAAAAATTTGTAACCAGGCTGTATTTCCAAGCTTAAAACGCGCTATGAACATGCTGGTATACAGTAATATATTTTTAATGAATTTTTTCACTGATTTTGTCATATTTCGGTAGAATTAGCTAAATTATACTGAACTGCAATGTTAAAGTTATGAATTTGTCACCTGGCTGTGTTTCCAAGCATAAAACGCGCTAAGAACATGCTGGTGGACCGTACTATATTTTGAATGAATTTTTTTACTGGTTTTGTCATATTTAGGTAAAATTAGCTAAATTATACTGAACTGCAATGTTAAAGTATTCAAATTCATCAATTTTTAGGAATGTGTAATTTGGCTGTATTTCCAAGCTTAAAACCCGCTAAGAACATGCTGGTGTACAGTACTATATTTTGAATGAATTTTTTTACTGGTTTTGTCATATTTAGGTAAAATTAGCTAAATTATACTGAACTGCAATGTTAAAGTATTCAAATTCATCAATTTTTAAAAATTTGTAACCAGGCTTCATTTCCAAGCTTAAAACGCGCTATGAACATGCTGGTATACAGTAATATATTTTTAATGAATTTTTTCACTGATTTTGTCATATTTCGGTAGAATTAGTTAAATTATACTGAACTGCAATGTTAAAGTATTCAAATTCATCAATTTTTAGGAATGTGTAATTTGGCTGTATTTCCAAGCTTAAAACCCGCTAAGAACATGCTGGTGTACAGTACTATATTTTGAATGAATTTTTTTACTGGTTTTGTCATATTTAGGTAAAATTAGCTAAATTATACTGAACTGCAATGTTAAAGTATTCAAATTCATCAATTTTTAAAAATTTGTAACCAGGCTTCATTTCCAAGCTTAAAACGCGCTATGAACATGCTGGTATACAGTAATATATTTTTCATGAATTTTTTCACTGATTTTGTCATATTTCGGTAGAATTAGCTAAATTATACTGAACTGCAATGTTAAAGTATTTAAATTCATCAATTTTTATGAATTTGTCACCTGGCTGTATTTCCAAGCTTAAAACAAGCTTTGAATATGCTGGTGTACAATACTATATTTTGAATGAATTTTTTTACTGGTTTTGTCATATTTAGGTAAAATTAGCTAAATTATACTGAACTGCAATGTTACAGTATTCAAATTCATCAATTTTTAAAAATTTGTAACCAGGCTGTATTTCCAAGCTTAAAACGCGCTATGAACATGCTGGTATACAGTAATATATTTTTAATGAATTTTTTCACTGATTTTGTCATATTTCGGTAGAATTAGCTAAATTATACTGAACTGCAATGTTAAAGTATTCAAATTCATCAATTTTTAGGAATGTGTAATTTGGCTGTATTTCCAAGCTTAAAACCCGCTAAGAACATGCTGGTGTACAGTACTATATTTTGAATGAATTTTTTTACTGGTTTTGTCATATTTAGGTAAAATTAGCTAAATTATACTGAACTGCAATGTTAAAGTATTCAAATTCATCAATTTTTATTAATTTGTCACCTGGCTGTATTTCCAAGCTTAAAACAAGCTTTGAATATGCTGGTGTACAATACTATATTTTAAATGAATTTTTTTACTGGTTTTGTCATATTTAGGTAGAATTAGCTAAATTATACTGAACTACAATGTTAAAGTATTCAAATTCATCAATTTTTAAAAATTTGTAACCAGGCTGTATTTCCAAGCTTAAAACAAGCTTTGAATATGCTGGTGTACAATACTATATTTTAAATAAATTTTTTTACTGGTTTTGTCATATTTAGGTAGAATTAGCTAAATTATACTGAACTACAATGTTAAAGTATTCAAATTCATCAATTTTTAAAAATTTGTAACCAGGCTGTATTTCCAAGCTTAAAACGCGCTATGAACATGCTGGTATACAGTACTATATTTTTAATGAATTTTTTCACTGATTTTGTCAAGAGTAACAAAAAACTTTTCATCAGCATGATATTTGCTGTTAGGTAATATTGAACTTTTTTATTTTGCATAAATGTGTACTCTTTAATCATATTTACATTGTAACCTTATCATATTGTACTTTCACACTATAATTGTATCAATATTTTATAATAAAGTAAATTTGAGAAAGTTAGCTAAATTGTACTGAACTGCAATGTTAAAGTATTTAAATTCATCAATTTTTAAAAATTTGTAACCAGGCTGTATTTCCAAGCTTAAAACGCGCTATGAACATGCTGGTATACAGTAATATATTTTTAATGAATTTTTTCATTGATTTTGTCATATTTAGGTAAAATTAGCTAAATTATACTGAACTGCAATGTTAAAGTATTCAAATTCATCAATTTTTAGGAATGTGTAATTTGGCTGTATTTCCAAGCTTAAAACCCGCTAAGACCATGCTGGTGTACAGTACTATATTTTGAATGAATTTTTTTACTGGTTTTGTCATATTTAGGTAAAATTAGCTAAATTATACTGAACTGCAATGTTAAAGTATTCAAATTCATCAATTTTTAAAAATTTGTAACCAGGCTGTATTTCCAAGCTTAAAACGCGCTATGAACATGCTGGTGTACAGTACTATATTTTGAATGAATTTTTTCACTGGTTTTGTCATATTTAGGTAAAATTAGCTAAATTATACTGAACTGCAATGTTAAAGTATTCAAATTCATCAATTTTTAGGAATGTGTAATTTGGCTGTATTTCCAAGCTTAAAACCCGCTAAGAACATGCTGGTGTACAGTACTATATTTTGAATGAATTTTTTTACTGGTTTTGTCATATTTAGGTAAAATTAGCTAAATTATACTGAACTGCAATGTTAAAGTATTCAAATTCATCAATTTTTAGGAATTTGTAACCTGGCTGTATTTCCAAGCTTAAAACAAGCTAAGAATATGCTGGTGTACAATACTATATTTTAAATGAATTTTTTTACTGGTTTTGTCATATTTAGATAGAATTAGCTAAATTATACTGAACTACAATGTTAAAGTATTCAAATTCATCAATTTTTAAAAATTTGTAACCAGGCTGTATTTCCAAGCTTAAAACAAGCTTTGAATATGCTGGTGTACAATACTATATTTTAAATGAATTTTTTTACTGGTTTTGTCATATTTAGGTAGAATTAGCTAAATTATACTGAACTACAATGTTAAAGTATTCAAATTCATCAATTTTTAAAAATTTGTAACCAGGCTGTATTTCCAAGCTTAAAACGCGCTATGAACATGCTGGTATACAGTAATATATTTTTAATGAATTTTTTCACTGATTTTGTCATATTTCGGTAAAATTAGCTAAATTATACTGAACTGCAATGTTAAAGTATTCAAATTCATCAATTTTTAGGAATGTGTAATTTGGCTGTATTTCCAAGCTTAAAACCCGCTAAGAACATGCTGGTGTACAGTACTATATTTTGAATGAATTTTTTTACTGGTTTTGTCATATTTAGGTAGAATTAGCTAAATTATACTGAACTGCAATGTTAAAGTATTCAAATTCATCAATTTTTAAAAATTTGTAACCAGGCTGTATTTCCAAGCTTAAAACGCGCTATGAACATGCTGGTATACAGTAATATATTTTTAATGAATTTTTTCACTGATTTTGTCATATTTCGGTAGAATTAGCTAAATTATACTGAACTGCAATGTTAAAGTATTCAAATTCATCAATTTTTAGGAATTTGTAACCAGGCTGTATTTCCAAGCTTAAAACCCGCTAAGAACATGCTGGTGTACAGTACTATATTTTGAATGAATTTTTTTACTAGTTTTGTCATATTTAGGTAAAATTAGCTAAATTATACTGAACTGCAATGTTAAAGTATTCAAATTCATCAATTTTTATTAATTTGTCACCTGGCTGTATTTCCAAGCTTAAAACAAGCTTTGAATATGCTGGTGTACAATACTATATTTTAAATGAATTTTTTTACTGGTTTTGTCATATTTAGGTAGAATTAGCTAAATTATACTGAACTACAATGTTAAAGTATTCAAATTCATCAATTTTTAAAAATTTGTAACCAGGCTGTATTTCCAAGCTTAAAACGCGCTATGAACATGCTGGTATACAGTAATATATTTTTAATGAATTTTTTCACTGATTTTGTCATATTTCGGTAGAATTAGCTAAATTATACTGAACTGCAATGTTAAAGTATTCAAATTCATCAATTTTTAGGAATGTGTAATTTGGCTGTATTTCCAAGCTTAAAACCCGCTAAGAACATGCTGGTGTACAGTACTATATTTTGAATGAATTTTTTTACTGGTTTTGTCATATTTAGGTAAAATTAGCTAAATTATACTGAACTGCAATGTTAAAGTATTCAAATTCATCAATTTTTAAAAATTTGTAACCAGGCTGTATTTCCAAGCTTAAAACGCGCTATGAACATGCTGGTATACAGTAATATATTTTTAATGAATTTTTTTACTGATTTTGTCATATTTTGGTAGAATTAGCTAAATTATACTGAACTGCAATGTTAAAGTATTTAAATTCATCAATTTTTATGAATTTGTCACCTGGCTGTATTTCCAAGCTTAAAACAAGCTTTGAATATGCTGGTGTACAGTACTATATTTTGAATGAATTTTTTTACTGGTTTTGTCATATTTAGGTAAAATTAGCTAAATTATACTGAACTGCAATGTTAAAGTATTCAAATTCATCAATTTTTAAAAATTTGTAACCAGGCTGTATTTCCAAGCTTAAAACCCGCTAAGAACATGCTGGTGTACAGTACTATATTTTGAATGAATTTTTTTACTGGTTTTGTCATATTTAGGTAAAATTAGCTAAATTATACTGAACTGCAATGTTAAAGTATTCAAATTCATCAATTTTTAGGAATGTGTAATTTGGCTGTATTTCCAAGCTTAAAACCCGCTAAGAACATGCTGGTGTACAGTACTATATTTTGAATGAATTTTTTTACTGGTTTTGTCATATTTAGGTAAAATTAGCTAAATTATACTGAACTGCAATGTTAAAGTATTCAAATTCATCAATTTTTATTAATTTGTCACCTGGCTGTATTTCCAAGCTTAAAACAAGCTTTGAATATGCTGGTGTACAATACTATATTTTGAATGAATTTTTTTACTGGTTTTGTCATATTTAGGTAAAATTAGCTAAATTATACTGAACTGCAATGTTAAAGTATTCAAATTCATCAATTTTTATTAATTTCTCACCTGGCTGTATTTCCAAGCTTAAAACAAGCTTTGAATATGCTGGTGTACAATACTATATTTTAAATGAATTTTTTTACTGGTTTTGTCATATTTAGGTAGAATTAGCTAAATTATACTGAACTGCAATGTGAAAGTATTCAAATTTATCAATTTTTAAAAATTTGTAACCAGGCTGTATTTCCAAGCTTAAAACACGCTATGAACATGCTGGTATACAGTAATATATTTTTAATGAATTTTTTCACTGATTTTGTCATGTTTCGGTAGAATTAGCTAAATTATACTCAACTGCAATGTTAAAGTATTTAAATTCATCAATTTTCATGAATTTGTCACCTGGTTGTATTTCCAAGCTTAAAACCCGCGAAGAACATGCTGGTGGAGAGTACTATATTTTGAATCAATTTATTTACTGGTTTTGTAATATTTAGGTAAAATTAACTAAATTATACTGAACTGCAATGTTAAAGTATTCAAATTCATCAATTTTTAAAAATTTCTAACCAGGCTGTATTTTCAAGCTTAAAATGCGCTATGAACATACTGGTATACAGTACTATATTTTTAATGAATTTTTTCACTGATTTTGTCAAGAGTAACAAAAAACTTTTCATCAGCATGATATTTGCTGTTAGGTATCATTGAACTTTTTTATTTTGCATAAATGTGTACTCTTTAATCATATTTACATTGTAACCTTATCATATTGTACTTTCACACTATAATTGTATCAATATTTTATAATAAAGTATATTTGAGAAATTAGCTAAATTGTACTAAACTGCAATGTTAAAGTATTTAAATTCATCAATTTTTATGAATTTGTGACCTGGCTGTATTTCCAAGCTTAAAACAAGGTCTGAATATGCTGGTGTACAATACTATATTTTAAATGAATTTTTTTACTGGTTTTGTCATATTTAGATAGAATTAGCTAAATTATACTGAACTGCAATGTTACAGTATTCAAATTCATCAATTTTTAAAAATTTGTAACCAGGCTGTATTTCCAAGCTTAAAAAAAGCTTTGAATATGCTGGTGTACAATACTATATTTTAAATAAATTTTTTTACTGGTTTTGTCATATTTAGGTAGAATTAGCTAAATTATACTGAACTGCAATGTTAAAGTATTCAAATTCATCAATTTTTAAAAATTTGTAACCAGGCTGTATTTCAAAGCTTAAAACGCGCTATGAACATGCTGGTATACAGTAATATATTTTTAATGAATTTTTTCACTGATTTTGTCATATATCGGTAAAATTAGCTAAATTATACTGAACTGCAATGTTAAAGTATTCAAATTCATCAATTTTTAGGAATGTGTAATTTGGCTGTTTTTCCAAGCTTAAAACGCGCTAAGAACATGCTCTTGTACATTACAATATTTTCAATAAATTTTTTCGCTGATTTTGTCATATTTAGGTAGAATTAGATAAATTCTACTGAACTGCAATGTTAAAGTATTCAAATTCATCAATTTTTAAAAAATTTGTAACCAGGCTGTATTTCCGAGCTTAAAACGCGCTAAGAACATGCTGGTATACAGTAATATATTTTTAATGAATGTTTTCATTGATTTTGTCATATTTTGGTAGAATTAGCTAAATTATACTGAACTGCAATATTAAAGTATTTAAATTCATCAATTTTTATGAATTTGTCACCTGGCTGTGTTTCCAAGCTTAAAACGCGCTAAGAACATACTGCTGTACAGTACTATATTTTGAATGAATTTTTTTACTAGTTTTGCATATTTAAGTAAAATTAGCTAAATTATACTGAACTGCAATGTTAAAGTATTCAAATCCATCAATTTTTATGAATTTGTCACCTGGTTCTCATTCCAAGCTTAAAACAAGGTTTGAATATGCTGGTGTACAATACTATATTTTAAATGAATTTTTTTACTGGTTTTGTAATATGTAGGTAGACTTAGCTAAATTATACTGAAGTGCAATCAATTTTTAAAAATTGGTAACCAGGCTGTATTTCCAAGCTTAAAAGCGCTATAAACATGCTAGTATACAGTAATATATTTTTAATGAATTTTTTCACTGATTTTGTCATATTTCGGTAGAATTAGTTAAATTATACTGAACTGCAATGTTAAAGTATTCAAATTCATCAATTTTTAGGAATGTGTAATTTGGCTGTATTTCCAAGCTTAAAACCCGCTAAGAACATGCTGGTGTACAGTACTATATTTTGAATGAATTTTTTTACTGGTTTTGTCATATTTAGGTAAAATTAGCTAAATTATACTGAACTGCAATGTTAAAGTATTCAAATTCATCAATTTTTAAAAATTTGTAACCAGGCTGTATTTCCGAGCTTAAAACGCGCTATGGACATGCTGGTATACAGTAATATATTTTTAATGAATTTTTTTACTATTTTTGTCATATTTTGGTAGAATTAGCTAAATTATACTGAACTGCAATGTTAAAGTATTTAAATACATCAATTTTTATGAATTTGTCACCTGGCTGTTTTTCCAAGCTTAAAACAAGCTTTGAATATACTGGTGTACAATACTATATTTTAAATGAATTTTTTTACTGGTTTTGTCATATTTAGGTAGAATTAGCTAAATTATACTGAACTGCAATGTTAAAGTATTCTAATTTATCAATTTAGCAGTCACGTAACTGAACGAAGCATTAAT
>JAQFVV010005217.1:0-33297 GCA_028023455.1 Epiperipatus broadwayi | reverse complement strand
TATATATAATATACTATTAATTCAATCACAATCTCCTACACTAAAATATATACATATATATTTATTATTTATGCCCGCATACACATGAGAATATTATTATTAGATTAAATATTAAATTAAGACACATACGTTTACATTATTTTATACTATTGGGTAAAGAAATATATTATTAGTTATGTGTATACGTGCATAAGGACGAGTTTGAATACGATTAGGTGGTAGGAGATTGGATGTGGGCTGTGAAGCAGGATCTGAGCATCAGATCATCTGCTTCAGTATGAAGGTATGTGATGTTCTTGTTGTTTCTAGGCAAATCTTTTTGTTGAATATAGAGATCAGTTTTATTTGAATCAGCAAAAGTATAAAAATTTATTGTTATTATTGCATTAGCATATATTGAAGCTGGAAATATATTCTACATATTTGTGTTTTCCTAGTGCCTACTATATAAGCACTAGAATAGGTTTGAACCCAAATAATCAATAATGGACACCTTCCTCAAGGATTGGACAGTCGTGTAGATATATAGATGTATGGATAAATGACTAAATGCATCTTTACTAAATGTTAAATAAATGATAAATCAAATAAATGCTTATTTTGATAAATTATTAAGAACATTTAGTTTCATTTACCCATTCAACTTGCATACACATATCAAAATCAATATTTGTATAATTTTTATTTTGGGAATTTAGAATAAATTGACAGTAAGAGAAAACAGTGTAATAAACAGATCTTGAAGTTTGGGGGCCATTGTATCATTCACTTGATTAATCAGTCGATCTTTTCATGACCATATATTGAAATGTATGTTACATGATTCTAAATGGATCTCTACTAAAATTAAATGAGTAATAAATCAAATAAATATGTATTTCAATGTATTATTAAGAACATTTAGTTTCGTCTATCCATTCACCTGCACACGCATATGAAAATCAATATTTGTATAATTTATAATACTTTGGGAATTTTATAATATTTTATATATTTTGATAAATTCATTAACAATGTATATAAGATATCTATTTATAATATATTTCTAATTTATAATTTGTCTAAATTATAATATTTTGCAATATTTTGTAGTAACTTACTAATAATTTAAGCACAATATTTATCCAACATTTTATCATTTACTATTTTGTATTTTAACAATTTTAATAGCCACTTATATGTAAGGCTGATTAATTTATGATTTAATTTATAATATTTGGTAAAATGTGTAATAGATCTCATTTTATTACTGTTATGTTTGGTTGGGCTTACAGGTTCATTCCAAACCAACAGTCACCAAAACTGAGCACCTGGAAATGTCGGGCTGGAGGGTTTACAACTCTGGTTCCCCAAATAGAACAGCCATGTTCTGTTAAAAGATCCAACCTATGAAACTATGAGGCCGGGTCAACTCTGTTGAACACATTTTTGTAGTTTTTGGAATTCTGGATTATTGTTAATCCAGCCTGCCATTGATTTCCTGTTCAGTGGTAATTTTGGATCTAGATCAATCGTGTTAATTGATTGACATGATGTTGGACTGTCTGCCACTTCTGCAAGCAGTTGGCTTAATGCATCTACATGAGGGATATGCTTTCACTCAATGTATTGAAGGGTAAAGTTTTAAGCTGATAGGAAATTGAACCACTGCAGCATTCATGGTGATGCATGCTGCAGGATTCCCTTATCAGATGCAAAAATTCCTACAAAAGTTTTGTGATCTGTTTGGAGTATAAATGGAATACCATATAGGTTGTCATGGAAATTTTTGATACCATAGATCAAAGCCAGGGCCTTTCTATCTATTTGAGCATAGTTTTTCTCAGCTCTAGAGAGGCACTTTGATGCCAAAGCAATAGGGCTGTGTGTTCCATCATTATTTTTATAGGACAGCACTGCCCCTGTTCCTACAGGTGATGCATCACATCAGCACTAGCATTCTTTATACCCTAGAAACTCAAGCTCTCTGGCTTCAAATATGCACTTCTCCAAGTTTATTTTAATTCCAGAGGCGTTAATTTTATTTAGGGTTTCTTTGGTGGCTCTCCAGAGTTGTTCAGGAGTTTGGGCCACTAGTAAGACGTCATCAAACTATGGTAGTGCATCCGGTATTCCTGCAGTCAGTTGATCGATGACTCTCTGGAATATTGCTGGGGTGACCAAAATACCAAAAGGTAGTCGATTCATTTTGAATAACCCCTTATTGGCTATTATTGATAATGCTCTTGCAGCTTGGTCATCCACAGGTAGTTGCAAGTATGCATGTTTTAGGTCAATTTTGGAAAAAATCCTATGACCTGACATGGCTAGGATTTGCTTGACTGATGATGGTGGATAATTATCTGGATCAAATGCTTTGTTGATTGTACAATGATAATCTCCACATATCTGTATATCACCATTCTCTTTAATAATTGATATTATAGGGATGGCTTATTCAGAATATGAAATGGGATCAATTATACCAGCTGCTTGCCACTTCTCGAGCGCTGTCTCTACTTTGATACACAAAGCTAGTGGAAGTTATCTGCACCTACAACTGATAAGTTTTACCTCTCCATTTAGTATTAAATGGAATGGATGCCCCAAGTACAGACCTATGTCTTTGTTAAAGACTTCTGAGAAGTCAGTTTTTATCTTTGATAATGTTGTGATCTGGTTCACTTTTGTCACTTTGAAATTCTAAGTGACTGAACCAGTCACAGCCTATTAAATCACTGTAATGCAAACATACATTTTTTCCAAAAAAAATTAATATAACATACGCACTCGCATATTTATTTTAAATGTTAATTTTTCCAATCGTGAGGGAAAAATTTTTCAAATATCTGACTGTGCCATATCTGTTGTGTTTATTTGGGCTTACAGGTTCATTTCAAACCAACAGTCACCAAATAAACAATGCTCAGCAGTTAATATGTACAATTTATTAGTCCAAAAAAATACACACATTAATTAAACAAATGAAAAAATAGATACAATTGAATGCTGAGATAGTCAAGCTGAGTATGGAACTTACTTCTAGCCAAATGATTAGCCTGCCTCATGAGCTCTGGTAAGACTCTTCCAGCTGTGTATTTAGCTTGCCTCATGTTAGCTCTAATTCAAATGTAGCAGTTTCTAGTCTATAGGTGGATTTGCCTCAGTACATGGATGTTGTGACAATGATAAGGGAGACTACCTTTGCTGATGGCAGAGGGTTTTTAATGGAGAGCACATTCAGTCGTTCAGGTTGACAGAACTAATTGCTCTCTGCCTTGCCTCCAAAAGGCTGATTATTTAATGGCAGACACTCTACCCTACTGGAAACATGCAGATTTGGTGCGCGAACCCCAGTGAAAGATTTAATCCCTTTGGGTAGCAACTGGGTGTTAGACAATCAGCTAAGGATTCTGGAATAGTCCACTTCTGAATCCAGGATCAGATATGACAATTACTAATAATATTGCATAGAATAAATTGACATCAAGAGTTTGAAACAATGGCTAGCAGGAACTTTAGCAGATTCAAATCTGAACAAAATGTACGGAAACAAAAGATTATATCTGTTACCAGATATATGTGAAGTTAAAAAAATATCTTGCCTCAAGGCAACATTCTTTAAATATTTGTCTTTAATATAAATAGCTAAATTTTTGGCTATCAAAATTAATTAGAATCTTGTTCTATTTGGAGATCAGAGATACTTCATGTCAGTTACATTGTAATATAAATCATGTTGGGGTAAGAAGAAGGCTATTTGCTTCCCTTCAGACCTCTGTGGACCTCATCTCACCTGCGATGCCAGAGTCTGAAACCTCTACTCCGAAAATGTGAACTGTTCCAAGAAATGCTCTCCTGAACGAAGATCTGCTGCTTTACCAATGCCTGTTTCCAACCCAAGTCTATTTATGCACCTTCAATCTTAAGGTAAAATGCCTATATTGCTGCCTACTGATGAATTCTTGATTAATTAATTTGCTTCTATTACCAAATTATATTGTAAGCCTTTTTTCCATCTATTTAATTCCCAAAACTGTTATATGTATGTTAAATGTCTATACAACTTACTCTCACACTATATAATTCATTTTTAAATTTGGTATGGCAATTTAGAGTGAATTTTGTTTCTTTAATTTGTAATTTGATTTATGTTAAGTTGCCAAGTTTGTATCAAACTCAGTGAGTAAATTTAAATCTGATTGTTCATAATTTTCTCCTATTACACAAGGGAAATGTAAATTTCTTTAAAATTAATTGTTTAGCTCGCTTAGTTTTATACCAATGGTTTGATTGTTTCTAATAATTTTACTTTTAACCCTCATTGCATCATTAAGTGATTTTACCTGTCGAGTAATTAAATTTCACCAGAAGTGAGTTTAATATTTAATTCAAATCGTATTATAAGTTATAAAATATATGAAGACACTTTGGAGTGTGTGAGAGAAAGCCATTTAGTCCATCTTAGTTTTACAATCTTGCCCATATAATTTTGATCATTATTAGTTAATTGCTTGGGGGGGGGGGTTGAGCACTCATTTACACTGGAGATCAGATTGTTTAAATCAGGTATTAATTAATTTATTATGGTCATTAGTGCCCGATTTATCTATGCTTAAGCATTATAAGTGTATAGTTGCCATCATTTATTTATTAATTTTCTTGCTTTGCCATATATTTTGGGATCTTCAGAATGGACCAGAGTATCTTAAATGATCTCATTCTTACAAGAGATGGGAAACTATAATGAATACCACCTTCATTATTATCCATTTCTTTATAGACCTGCAATGCTCTCTGTCAGCCATAATTGCATGCAATGTGCCACCCATTCTATTTAATCACTTAGGTTAAATTATATAATTGTGGCTCATGTTAGGCTGAACCATCTTACTCCTGCTCATTCGGTTGGTCTTCATAATTTAGTAGCACATAACTATGTACGCGATTAGAATCGTGCATCATAAAATCTTACTTGTATGTATCATAATATAATAAACCAATTGTTGTACATTTGTAATCTTTTAAATGATGGTAAGCCACTATGTATTCTCAATGATTTAATTAAGTTTTTCCATGACCTTGGCATATTATCCAAACCAATCCGCTTTATATTTATATTTTAATTGCACCAACCACCATATGTTTAGCTGCACCTATGATATATTTATATATGTTAAATCGTATTGCAGTTGCATTTATTCATTTTCATGTTAAAACAAATATGTGTCTAATTGTGTATGGTCTCGATTGACCTATTTATTTAATTCAGAAGTGCATAATTGCAAATTAAATTATTATCAGATATGCAACCTCTATTGTATAGACATCCCAAAGCTGTTTTATTAATATATACATAATCACTTAATAAATTTACTCTAGATCATTTAAATGTATTCTTGTGTTTATTTATTGCTTGAATGTCTACTATTTGCTATTTTATGAGACATGTAATTCTTTTTTTGAATCAAATATTTAAATTCAAACCCTTTGTTAATGTCTCCTTGAATATTATTATGCCTCGAATCGTTAATCAATGTCAAACAACAATCTGCACCATTCTTGAATGGTTATAGTTTAGAGAAGTTATTAATTATCCATTAAATATATATATTGTTTCATGTCTCTTGCTTTCCTTGTTCTCATTGCTGGGCCTGGAGTAATAAAAAGCTTGTTAGTATCATCAAAAGCATTGTTCATATAGTCATAGTTCCTGGAACACAGCTAAATAGGTTGATATTTGGTATTGTTCCTGACTTATATATCTTGAACATACTAGATGGATATACATTTGCTTGGATTCTAGGTCTTGATGAATAAACACACGATTTTGACCGGTACAATATGAAGTGAGGAACATTTACACAATTAAAATATTCCAAAGATATTAACAGATGAAACAATCTACAAAGTTAAAATGTAAATTTAAATAATAATGAAACAAAATATGATAGTCAGCAATCATCAGTACAGATCATAGACCTTTAGCATGAGCAGAATTTAAGAGAGTTGTTAAAAAAATCCAATTTCCATTGCATTAGATAATCAAATAAACAACAGATAATCATATCAACAATTCTTATTTGAGAATTTTAAAAAAAGTGAAAAGTCATATATTTATATTGGACAATAGCAATGTTTTAGTAATCATAAGAGCTATTTTGGAAGGATCTGATTATTAGCATATTTTTGTAGAATGAATGATTCCAGAACCAAAACACTAAATGATCACAATGATCATATTAATAGAGCAATATTAGCAAGGCTAAAGATCACCTAAAATAAACTTTTTTTGACATATGTGTGGTCATGTGTAACAGTTGCTTGTTAATGAATAGACTGAAAAATTGTGAGTTTAAATACCTCTATTTATGTATATAAGAAACATTTAGTATAAGCAAATGACATGCTGCCTTAGAATTACATATTGCTTGGGAAATAGATAGTATAAGTTCAGACCATCCCTCTCCTATTAATATATATGGATACATAATGTCCGATAATATGAGGAGTAAGATTGATGTAATGTTTACATGGGTATGACTATAATAACAAAGTCAACAAGGGCTTTGAGCATTCCATCATTAGATTTTAAATAAAATAAACAGATGAATAGTTGGAAAGGTGAGAATATTGAAGCCTGACTATTAAAGTTGATTGCTATCTTAATATAAACTGAGCACTAATTGTATACACATGTAGGAGATTATGATCTGACCCAACTGATGAGTGCTGATTCTACACTAAATACATATATTGAGGATCATGTATATTTTCCCCATGTGTGTGGTCAAGTGTATCGGTTGTTTGAGATAGAGTGGAAGATGAATAGATTGAAAAATTATGAGTTCAAATCCCTTTATTTACATGTAAGCAGGATGTTTTTCATAATCTCTCAGAAAGTAATGAAAAGCCACTCTGACATTACTTTTCAGGCATGTCTTTTTATAAATATGAATCATAAGGAATAGCAGTCTTTATTCTAATAAATTAAGATATTTATTATTGACAAAATTTCAACTGTAGTGATTAAAAGTTAAATATATTGAAAACATCCTTATTTAAAGAACTTTTTGATCATTAATTTAGCGCAATGTACTATTTGGTCTTTATATTATTAACGTGGGCTTTTAAAAAGCCTAGTTAACATTATATGTAACCAAGAATACTGTTTAGTTTTAGTAGGAATCACCATCACTTATAAATCTGCACTTTTTTGATCCCAGATCTCATTAGATGGAAATTTAAATACTTGGGATAGGAATATGTAGCATATGTGTGTATATATATATAATCGTTGATAATCTACTTTACACTAGGTAGCAGTAAAATAGAGAGCCACTTTGTATTTTTTGTAGTAAGTAAATTTTTTTCCCAAAACAAGTGAAAAACTTTATGTTGTAATGTTTAACATATTAATCTGCTAAGTTTGTGATCTGAGCTTAAATTCAAATTGGAATTTTGTCCGATTTTTAAAAGGTAGTTTTTACATGTTCACTCCAGCCACACACACTTACTTGTTATTAACTGAAAAATAAAACTACCAGGAAAATATAATTGTTTAAATAAAATTCAATGCACAAAGGAAATTCCTTGCAGCTAATGATGATAGTTTAGGACTTGACTTTTGATTAATAATAGCAACAAAAATATTTTTGATATACATATATTAAAGGCAGACTTAAGTATCTAGATTATGGAATCACAATATTCGATCATCAAAAATAATAGTTTGTCATTTGTTACTGTTATTTTTTTAATATAATTTTATTTTAGCATTTATTTTGGTTATGTCCATAACTTTTAATAATGAAAATTACATGATCAACATTTTTTATGCTTGCTCATAACTGTTATTAAAACAATTTTATTAATTCAATTTTATTCTTATAGTTTTGTAGTTGAGATAAAAGGTGGCTGCTGGAAGGTTGCATTAGATCCTAAGATCTAGGTGCAGTGCTCTCAGAACCAAGGTTCCTCACTGACAAAGGCCACAAACCAGAAACTAGTCTGGAGATATTGGCTGAATAAGACCTAGATAGGAATTTTATGCACAAGCCTTCTGGCATCCATTGATTACTCTGGCTTGCACTGAGTGGCACTACTGTATAGAGAGTTTGAGCATTGGAAATAATATTTATGAGGGACAATACACATGGTCTAAGAATAATATTTCACACAATAGATTATGTATTGGTAGAGAAAGAGGGAATGAATAAAATATGGAAAATTAAGGTGTTTGATAATGAAGAGAGAGTATGTAATAGTGATCATAATTTTATTGTAATAGAAATGGTTACTAATGTGATGGAGGATAGAAATACAGGTAGAAACAATAGTGAAAGATGTGGATGGAGAGTGAATGATAAGAATAATTTGAAAGAGTATAAAATACAAGTTGAAGAAGTCATAGAACAGTTGGTTGGGGATGAGTATGAGGACTGGTGTGGTGAAATAGAAAAATTGGCAAATAGGGTTTTAGTTGAGAATATGCAGAATAAAAAAATGAGAGTTAGTAAAAGTGTAAAAAAGAGTAAAGAAGCATGCAGAGCATATAAGTGTGCTATTAAGAACAAAAAAAGTGAAAACAATATTAATGCTAAATGGGGAAAATACTTAGAAAAGAAGAAGTCGGCTAAAATGGATAATTATAGAGAGAGAAATGAAGTTGAATAGTAAATTGTTGAAGGATATTAATAAAAGTGGAAGAGATGGGAGTAAAAAGTTTTGGAATTACATTAAAAGGGGAAATATAGGGGAGAGAGATAGTATTAATGGATGATAAGGGAATAGAATGTAGTTCTAGAGAAGAGTTAGAGAGAATCTTAAATAGATATGTAATGGATATAGAAAAGATGTTAGATGTGAAGGACTTAGTGATAAAAAACATATTAGGTTTACAAAAAATGAACTGAATGAGGCAGGGAAGAGATTGAAAAGTGGAAAGGCGAGAGGTTTACATGGTTGGGCAGCAGAGATGGTAATGAATTTAGGGCATAGAGCAAAAGCAAAGTTATTATCATGTTTTAATAAGATGGCACAGAAGAGAGTTTTTCCAGGTAGTTGGAGTAATACCAGAATAAGATTATTATTTAAAGGAAAGAGTAAGGATCATAGAAAGTTAAATAATTATAGACCGATAGCAGTAACATCAATTTTATATAAAGTTTTCTCATATATGGTGGCTGGAAGAGTTGTAAAGATGGATGGAAGAGAATAATGTAGTGGGGGGAAATGCAAAGAGGTTTTAGGTCAGATAGGTGTATAGGAGATAGTTTATTTGTAGTTAAAAAACTTATGGATATGAGTAGGAATTCAGGTAGATCATTAAATATGAGTTTTATAGATATAAAGAAGGCATATGATAGAATAAATAGAAATAGATTATGGGTAAGGTTAGAAAATTTGAGAATGGATGAAGTTTTAGTAAATATTAAGAAATTATATGAAAATAATTACTATGCAGACCAATTAGGGGATATAAAATCAGTTAAAGTTAAAATGGAGTGGGATTAAGGCAAGGATGCCCTATGTCACCTATTTTGTTTTTGTTGGATTTGAGTGAAATGGAGAAACCAATAGAAAGACTAGGAGGAGGGATAGAGATACCATTAATGGGTGGCAAGGGAGTATATATTTTGCCGGGTATTTTTTTGCAGATGATATTTTTTTGTGTGCAGAAAAAAGAGAAGATATGGAAGTTATGCTGAGGATATGTGCAAGGGTGGGTAAAGAGATGGGGATTAAATTTAGTGAAGAAAAATTAAATATAATGATGATTAATAATAGGAAAAGAGAAGATGTAGAATTTTTATTGGGGGATATAAAGCTACGTGTGGTGGATAGATATAGTTATTTGGGAATCATCTTAAGTAATCAGGAAAATTGCTTGGTTGAATGGGAGAAAAAATTGATAAATGAAGCAAAGAAAAAAAAGGGTTTAGTAAAGAAATTAGCAGTGTTTTTATATAGTAAATATGATGTAGCTAGAATTGTATGGAAGGGAGTTGTAGTAGCAGGGTTAACATATGGTAATGATGCATTATGTGTTAGTAAAAGGGTATTAAATTACTTAGAGAAAGTACAAAGGGAAGTGGAAAGACATGCATTAGATTCAGAGATATGGATAGCAAAGGAGGCAATTCAAGGAGAAATGGGATGGTCAAGTTTTTATATGAGAGATGCAAAAAGTAAAATGAAAATGTTTGGTAGGCTGCAGTTTATGGATGATAAAAGATAGCCAAAATAGTATTTAATTGGGTTATGAGTAAAGGGCAGGTAACAAGATGGGTGAGAAAGGTAATGTGGTATGCAAAGGATTTGGATAAAGAATTTATAAAAGTATACTTGTATAAGAAGTGGAATAATTGTGTTGAGGGATTGTTGAGTATTATAGTGGTAAATGGGATAGAAGAATAGATACATTAATAAAGAACAGGGAATTGGAGAGATGGAGAACTAGTATGGAGAGTAAAAAGAGTTTAAATATATATAGAAGTAAATGGAACATGGGGTGCGATTTAATTTATGATAATAGTAAGGAAAGTAGCTTATTGTTTAAGCTCAACTGGGATCTTTAGCAACAAGAGAATACACATGTAAATGAAAAAATATGGGGGATTTAGTCTGCAAACTGTGTAAAGAAGATGTAGAAAATATTAGGCATCTGTTGATTGAATGTAAATTCGTGAAAGCAGAAAGGGTACAAATAAAAAAGTTATGGGAGAATAAATATGAACAAAGTGATTATACAGAAAGTGGGTTATTGGTTTTTATGCTGGGTTTGGGAAAAAATAAGGGGATTTAGATATAAAGGCTATAGAGTTGACAAAGATTATGTTGTGGAAATGGGATGGAGCAGATCATAGGAAAGCTTAGGGTGGAAAATGGAAGGGGAAGGTAAGGTGGCTAACAGGTTTCTTTGGGCATAATTTCTGAGAGATTCCTGACTCCGTTTAAGGAGAAGTCACGGTACATCCGATCACATAACATCCTGTTTTAATAATGAACATTATTTAAAAACTTTATAAATAAATATGAATGTGTGTACTCAATATATATATATATATGTTTAGACATACTTTAAATTACATAGAATCTTTCTAGCAATCATAATCTGTCATTTATCATATGACCTCAATATTAGGTGAAGTTGAAGAGTTGACTTTGAATGAAGTAAATTGAATAATGATAATTAATTTCATTTCCTACATGAAATTAAAAAAAATGAAATATGTTTTGTAAAACTAATAGAGAATACGGTTAAAAATTGTTACCAAATTATAAACGAATTTTAATGTTATCAAAATATATTACAGTTGTAAATAATAATACTTATATTGTTCGAGTTTGAAAAATAAATATGATTTCATTTTCTTATTTTAAAAGGCCATTTTGTTAAAATTATATGTTCAGAAAACCTGATCATTGACATTTGAAAAATAAAATGTCAATGATTTTTTTAAAAGTCTGTTCTACGTCATTAAAAATTCTGTTTGATATAGTTAGTAGTGAATCAATTTTCCACGTCAATGATTAGGGGTTCAAATTTGAATTGTAATTAAAAAATAAAAGATAACGATAGCTCATCACCTATAATAATAAGATACCTCTCTGACCAATAATAAAAGCCACATGATAATACATTAAATTTTTTTATTTTATAATCAACATTTTGATAATCATCTCACCATATCACCTAGGACTTTTATCATCTAACTGAGAATAGCAAGATGCCCAATTATCATTCATTATTAAATTACTAAATGAGTTAGCTATGGATTGTCTATCTGGAAAAAAATCTAAGCCTAATTAAAACTTGGTAAAATATCACGATTCAATTGGATTTCAATCACAAGCATTGATAGATAAGACATTTATTATACTCCAAGATCCTTTCTAATTCAATAAAGTGGAGCTAAAAGAGAGTTTTCCCAAGCAAGCTTAAGAGTTTTTCCTACTACCCATAAACAATCCATATATATATATGTGTGTGTGTGTGTGTGTCCATATATATATATATGTGTGTGTGTGTGTGTGTGTGTAAAACAATGGATTGGATGGTAATCCTGTGGAGTTAGTGCAGGGATAAAATGAGATTTAGACCTAAAAGTTGTAGATGCAAATAAAAAAAAAACGTTGGTTCACATTAATTGAATGGAGCTGGTAACTGCTCAATCTGTCATTCAATGGCTGAAATATTACATGACTTCCAAGAAACTAATCATATGATTATTGGGTAATATATCTAGTTATTTTTTAGTAGAAGTATAACACAAGACCTTCACAAATCAATCAACTGATCTTTGATAATAAAGAATAAGCTTGTTGGTAACCTTATAAAATGTTCAGTAGGCACTTATTCAATATTTTCTCATTACAGGGCAAAAAAACTTTTTGCTCTTCCAGCAAAAATTAGTTACCCTCCTTATTTTTTTATTAGATATTCTACTGTATTTTTCTAGATTAATGTAATTTTTGACTTTCACTGTTTATTAAGTCAAATGGATAAATTTTTCTTAATCCAATAAAAAAAGCATTAACTTCCCCACTGCAAAACACAACTTGAGATAACACAATTTTTTCTTTTTTGTTGGCTGCAACTTTTGCAAAAATAGACTCAAACTTTCTCTGGTTATGTATGTAGGAATAAAATTTAGATTAAAAAAAAACATTTGAATAAAACAAAACAAAGAAACAGCCATGCTGAAATCATATGAAGAATAGGAATTAATTATTTGAACTGCTTGTCATTGTTTTTACAGGAAATCACAATAAATTATTATATTTTTTCATAATCTTGTGACATAATCTTAGAATGCATGTCGATCTAAAAAAAACTTTTTTTTATTGCAAAGCATAAGCACTTGGCATAAATTAAACCGTTGAATAATGGCTTGCTGTAACTGTGAGAGAATAGATATTACTTTCTAAAAAATGATGTGTCTGTACTAATAGATGTTCCTGACTGAATGACTTGATGGCAAATCAACATTTATGATTTGTTGTTAAATCAATAGGTATAAAAGTTATTTTTTATGTAACTCTTGCATTAATTCCCTTATCTTTTATACAAAATGAATCTATAGTAGTGAAGCTATAAATTGTTTATACCTGTTTAATCCATGTAATTGTCATTGAAAACAATTCTCAGTTTAGCAAAACATGTTATAACTGGAAAATAGGATTGATTTACTTTAAAAAAATCCAAATTTATCTAAATGACTGAAGACCTCATTTTCAACAATATTTGATCCACTGCATGATGATTCTCTTCTTTTAAATAATAATAAATTTTATCTCATCCAAGCACCACTCATTATAATCCTTATTATTCAGTTAAAAATCCAACGACCTTTTTATTATCAACTCTTATTAATATGTGAGCCCAATTCCATTTCCTTTTTAATTCTATGTTGTCAATAAACATTTATTCATTTACTAATCAATTTTATTTTTGATGCAGTATTTTCCAATATATTTTGCTTTATAACTTGGAAGTTTCTGTCTTGATAGATATGCAAAAACTCATCCATTAAAAATATTATTCAAAACTTAGTATATATATATTTTTAATATTGTTGTTTCTACTGGAAGCATTTCACACAAATTTAATTTTATGATTAATTTTCTTCATTATGTTCCCATTTATATTAATAACCTGATTAAGATATGTGTACTCCTTCTAACTAATTCTAACAGTCTTTATTTTATCTTTTAGTAAAAAATCATCAAACATTAGTTTTTTAGCATATAGCTTCAGTTTTTTTTCTTTCCGTCATCTGATAGTTTCTGTTAACATCTCCTAAAGCACCAAAGCATTATTTCCAAAAACAATTATATCCACAAAATGTAAATTTCATAAACAATCTGTATTTACTTATATTTCTTTGCTTTCCATTTTATTCCACTAAATATTTCCTGTAAAGCTATTTTTCAGTGCTTTGAAAATATGGTTCATGTTGTTTTACTTTCTTATTAACTTTAATCTTCTTAATAACTCCAAGTCACTGCACTGCAATTTTGATACATATTTTCAAAATGTGACATTACAAAGCTTTAATTATTGTAAAAATGTTTATAGAGTTAAATGCCTTTTTATAATCTAGATATTCATGATCCTTTGTTTTAATTCTTGGAAAAGACTATACTAAAATAAATTTTAAAACTAGCTTGCATTTATTGTTATCTAAAGTTGTAATGTTCTTACTGAAGATCATGTAAAGAAATTGGATGAAGGTATTATGCCAAGCCTGTATTTCTATTATTTTATCATTTTTGTTAAATATCAATATCATTGTTGCATTCGTTTCATTTATCTTTATTTTGTAGACATTTTAAATATAGCTTTGCAACCAATTTTTCTATTTTTTCACTTGCTCCTTTTAAAATATCAATAATAATTTCATTATTTTTTCAGACTTTTCAATTTTTTTATAAATTTAACTGTATATCTTACCTCTTCATTTAATAATATTTGGAATCTCTAAGGATGCTGTTTTAATTGTAGAAACTACTTATATAATAATAATAAAACAAGTCTTTGTAGAACTCTTCTGAATACTCATGAGAACATCAGTCTTTTTAATAATAGTGCCATTTTTCTTATTCCTAAAATAAAATTCTTTCCAATGCTATAAGGTTGTGTTATATTTTTAAGACTTCTGTTTTCTTTTGTAACTTTTTACCCCTTCAATTCATAATTCATTTTTTTTATGTGCAGAATTTCAGATATTCAAATCATTTAAATAAATCATATAAACATTTTTAGCTTTTATGATTTTTTACATATGTCAGTTAAAAAATATTAGTGAATTGCTACTTTTTTGTGCCAAATATCTATACAGTAGTTTTTAGTAGGCATTAATTATTTTTATATTGTATTAATTTAAGCTTGGGCCATTTGTAAATTCTAGATTTAATTCATTATAGTATTCCTGAAGATTAGGAATGTCAATGTTAATACTATCTTTCTTAATAGTTTTCATCTCTCTAATTTTGCGTTAACATATATCTTATACCTCACATAGATGATCACTTCTTGTGTTGAATCTATGAAGAATATGCTAAATTTGAAATATGTCTTTTCTTTATAATCAAAACTGTACTGTAGTTTTTATTCATATGCTTGTAAAATAAAAATGTATACAGAAAAGATAGTTTTTAAAATTATATTTGGCTTTATTACTGCCTAGCATGCTTTCAATATATATTTTACTATATCATATTCATGGCATAAATATAGTATAGAAAAAATATATTGAAAGCATGCTAGGCAAAAATAAAGCTAAATATTATTTAAAAAACTACCTTTTCAGAGTGCATTTTCATTTTACCAGATATTACATTGACTCAGAAAAGAAGAAAATTAGTAACAATTTAATTATTCATATGCTTTTATGTCCATTTATATTATATATATTGAACCGTTTTCGAATATGTAGATTCGAATCACCGGCCTCTTAGGCAGAGAAGAACATACTCGGAGAGTATGTATGCCCAAACGATAGCTATAAAGTATATAACTAACATTACATTTCCAGGACATAACTTCTTCTCAACTGTTGAGTTCAACACCAAGTTCAAAGCACTTTTTTTGTTTGTGTATAAACATGGGCGCCAGCTATCTATTCAAGGATGAATAAATAACGCACTTTAAGCAATGGCCACTAACTCAACGCCTAAATCCACGACTAGCTTAGCTGTTTGTAATCACTAATAGATTATACATAATTAGTGGTTAAAAGACTTGATAAAGAATTTGTTAAAAAGAATTGACTGACAAATAAAGTTTAATTTTAAAGATAATTTATTAACTAACATTTATTTTCTAAATTTAAACATTTTATAATTCTAATAAAACACATGCATATTTTAAATTGACATTTCTAAACTAGTTTAAATATTCTTGTTTACTTTCATAACAAAACACTGGTATTTATCTAATTTAACTAATAATATTGATATAAGGATCACGCACATATTAACTCATGCACACACATAATAATATTAAAGTATTACATAGCATTTGAAATTTAATCACACACATCAATAGTTCATTTATGTATGATATCGAGTTCATATAATTAGACTCTTGGAGGATTCGCACGAATTAATAAAATGCAATGGCTATTACAGTATAAACGAAAATAAGCAAATGTTTTACCTAGGATTTTGAACATAGATTTAACACTCTGTTTTCTTCCAGTATGAATGGTTCCAGTATGAATGCTTCCAGTATGAATGCTTCCAGCCGGCTGGGACATTTCCTTGCTGAGTTTCCTGATTTTCATGATTATTACTATCGAAGACAATTAGATACGAATGGAGATTTTCTAAGATGTTAAGCTGACATTATTTCATGGGCAGATCTGCTGTTTTCTCGGACATCTGGGCTGGAGATAAACGTGCGTTCCCAAGATCTTCTCAACACTGCATTTTGTTTGTTAACTGCACAATTAATTTCTGAACTGCACTCACTCAATTAATTTGTGGAACTGACTCACTGTCCGATAAAAAAGTCTATTTATACCTGCGCCTTGTTGTCTTTCTAATATCTTCGGCAAAGATCTGTTATCAAATTCCAATGATAATCATTTGATAAACGTGTTTTGGAAGATTGCTTAATTAGTAATAGCCATGCAGAGATGTTGTTTTATATTTTAATTAATAACCATTGCCGTGTTTTTTAATAATAATCTTCTTTAACTTTATAATAACATTTATTCTATTGTTGACAATCGCACATATATACGGTCATATATTTTTAATACAATTTACTATTTAGTTTTAACATTATTTTTTCTTTAATTAAACTTGAATGAAAAGAGATTTGTACGTTTTAATTTGTACTAATAAAACTATTTAATTCCTATCTTTTTCTAAAACAAACTGAATAAACTCTTCAACATTTAATTTTATTATACGGTATATAAATTAACATTTAATTTTTATGTTTTTCTTTTACGAAAGATTACTTTAATAATAATTTTAGATAAAAATTATATGTGCCTATATCAATATAGGTACAATATATTTTTTGGAAAATATATATATACCCATCCCCCTCCTAGAAAATTTTACAAATATATTATCTCTCTCAATTCTATTTCTATATATACAAAATTTATCCACATCATTTTTATATTCCAATTGTTTTTTTTCAATTCTGGCATTAAAATCTCCCATGACAATTTTAAGATGTTGTTTAAATCTGATAAAAAGTATTTTATAAATCTAAATGAAAATCCTTCACTTTTTTATTAAAATGAATTATCTACATTTGGTATCTTTTGTCAAGGTTTAATATCTAAACTTGATAAGCTTTGTTTTTTTTCTTATTACCACTAATATATATATATATCTCCACTTTTCAAATAATCTCTTCATCTTTTTTTCTTAATTTCATAATGTCACATAATGTCTTATTTATCATTGGGCAGTTTTTTCAATTTATGCAGTCTTTTCTATCTTAAAAATGATTGGTAATTGTAAGAAGCTTAAAGGTCATCATTAAATGGTAGCTTCAGTAACCTGAGCTAATTGTTACCCTGACTATTGGATTTATTACAGTCTCTAGGATATGAGAGTCACAATTTATTTATATTTATCATGATTGTAAATATAAAGAGAATGATAAATGTTCACTGTAAGTTCACTATTGGTCCTATCCTCTAATTGATGGCTCAATTAAAAAATATCAGGTATCTGAGAAATCTGACAATGGTTTGTCTTGATCATAAATTCACAAGTAAAATTAATTAAATTCAACATACGGTAGTGAAAAATTAATCTATGGTTATTTTCCATATGAATATTAGTAATGATAGCTGCTATGACAAAACCATATAAATGGATACCAAAGATTTTAACCTAATTAGTTTTTTAAAGGTCTTAGTCATTATTAAAAAAATATGTTAAAAAATTGCTAAAAGTTTACTCATTTTTAATACACACTATATGGTTTAGCACAACTCAAGGTCTACCCATTAATTGCGACTCCACTTCTGGCTTCTTATGCTGAGCAATAAACTATTTGATTATACAATGAGTATGACATTTTAATTTATAAAGATAAAAAAGTAAAGAGTAAAACTTAGAAAACAAAAATTGAAAGAAAAAAAATGGAGTCAGAAATCTGTGTATGCAAATAAATAATAATAATTGAATGTCTTTATTGCTGGATAAAAGTTTCAGCCCAGGAAGCTCTAGCACTGGGACTTTTCATGATGGTGGAGGGCCAAGATTGCAAAAACACACAATTGCTTTGCCACAGAAAGTGCTAAAAGATAATTGGTGGCCCAAAAAGTTCACAATAATGAGTAGTCTACTAATTTAAATAGCTGAAAATAATAAATGCATTAAGATAACTTTCATTCATCATTTTACAAGCTATATATTTTAAAAAATATAAACTAAATATATATGCAATTACTTATCTACATAGCTATTTACATATTTCAAACAAAGGATTAGTTTTCATTAGAAAATACAGTTAAACAATAGCTGAAAGTTAAAAATTAAAATATATCTGATAAAGCAAATAGTTACTAAAGATTAGTCATCTTTTGTAGAGAATTTAACCAATAAATTGCTAATCTGTTATAATAAATGTCTTATTTATTTTCATACAGAAAAAAAAAATCTTAATTATATTTTCATTAAAACTTTACAAAAAAACAACAACAACAATTTATATAAAGAATATGTATACATAAAAAAATCATACATGTACAGAAAATTATTATGTATTTATACCAAAGCTCATACGAAAAATGCATTAGGGGTTAACATATTAAATAATGAAAAATAACAATGTATTAGAAAACTAGATGATTCAAGGATGTAGTAGTATCTATGTCATGGTCATTCCACTTAAAATTGTATAAAAATATATATAACTAATGATATTTTCATCACCAGACTCTGAAATCAGCATTGGTAGATTTATCTCTTACAAAAAACTGAATGAATACACTTTAGAATCATATCATTCTTTAATTTCATTTTTTCACAATTTATAGGATTATCTCCATTTCTTCTTGCCTTACATAATATCAAAATTATACATTTGACTTTTCTGTAGCATGTTTTTCTAATCCCAAATCTTTCCTACTGCATCCACTATCATTATCAATGCTATGGGTAATATCTAATTTCTTTTGCAACTGATATTTTTGTCATTTCCAAATCCTGCCCATGACTTGCAAATAGAATTCTTTTTTTTATTATTCCTAATTTTCTCTTGGCAATCAAAATAACTAATGATATCACTTCCAAGACATATAAAACTAGCTACATTGTTTAGGTCAGTTTGGATTTTCATTTTATCTCTCCTAGTTACTATTGATTTTATTTTTTCATGAAATAAAAAAAAATATAGTTCTTTGTTTAGCATCTTGAATGCTCATTTCAGCACTTCATCTTTTTCAATGACTATCACATCATCTGCCTATCTTAAGCCAATGATTGTTCTATTGCACTTTTTTTTGACTTTATTCTTTCCTTTCATATATGTTTCCAAGTCATTTTTAGATATTCTCATGGTTTTTTAAAATTTGTTTAGGTACTTATAATCTAATCGGGCTTGGGCCACTTGATGGCATTCTGGCTTGCCAAAACACTAACAAATGCCGTTTATAAGGCCTGACTTACGGCTATAGAAAACATCTAATGTTTATCTTAGCCATTAGAAGGCCGTTGATGATGACGTAACGCAGAAATAATATGGCCTATTTCTGCTTTGCGACAGTTACTGTGAATCCACACACTTATCTTTCGTGTACAGTTTGATATATATGTGTGTGTAGTTTGATTAGTCAAATTTTTACAATATACGTTACACAATCTTTGTATTTGTAATGAATTTAAGAAACCTGACTTTATAGTAATTTTCCAAATGGCCACACCCTTATTTAGAGAAGGTGTAACATGTAAAAGCTTGCCGAGGGTACGTCAACAGAATTTGGCCAAGTTCCCGTGCGAAATCTCATTTTCACGTGAAATACCATGTAGTTCATAAAATAGCTAGCGATCGCGTAACTTTTTCCGCAGTTGCCGAAAACAGAAGCCGAGTATTTCTGCTGTCCAATAAAAATATATACGATTTTTTGTAAATTTCATAGAAAGCACATATGATAAACATGTTTAATAAATAAATAAGACATTTATATGTGTTTGTTGTTGTTTAAAAAAGTTTGAGTTTCTTTCTTTTGTCTGACTACGATTACGATTTTGATATCTTTTATTTTAGCATTACAAACAACAGAACACTAACCCTAACTAAACCTAAAACTAACCCTAACAAATGCTGTTTACAAGGCCTGACTTATGGCTATAGAAAACATCTAGTGTTTGTTTTAGACATCGCTAAATAGACATCGCAGAGTAGCAGCTTTGTCCAAAAACAGCGATTTAAAAATAAAAAAAAAGATTGTCGTTTACTAAATACAAAATTAAAATTAAACAACTTTTTACTAAAAAGGCATGAAAAAAAAAAGTTATAGCAATCAATAAATTAATAACCAAAAAAAAAAACAACAGCGATTCGATTTAAAAATATAACGTGGCCCCGAACATTGTATTGTATTGTTTTTGACTTCCAACAATGTCATCAAGTGGTCAAGCCCGATTACATTATAATTACCTTTGTTTAGATATTCTTTGCAATATTTATTAGTTTATTATCTACTTTGTATAATTTACATAATGTCCACATTGCACTTTGATCAATCCTTTAAAAAAAACACAGAGAAATTTTTTTCCACATTTCATGGCAGTTGGGTGACAAAATTCTTTTGTTTTTTTAAATCCAGTTTGTCATCTTCAAATGTTCTATTATCAGAACCTTTAGTTTTTTAATTACAATGTTCTTTAGTACAAGGTCTTGGAATTTTCACTTCATTTTATTAATCTTTATATAAATTTTAAAGTATTGTCTCTCTTTTCAATATTACTTTGAGTGAAAAATTTATTGTATCATTTTATTTAAATATGTAGCACATCTTTATATGAATTACTCTACACAAAGTCTGCCGAATAATGTAATGAGGAATATATTTTATTATGAATAAAAGACATTAATTATATTTGCAACTAAAAAAATAAAATAAAATACATTCCAAACTATAATATTACAAGAAAGTAAAAGATACCATCTAATACAATTTTTACTTATTTTTACAATTACTAATTAGAATTTTTCCTCATAAGAGAGTTTGAAAATCTTTAGTTTATGTTTTCATCAAATGAAAATTTGCTGCTTTTAATATATTTACATTGCTAAGTAAATGACTTAATAAATTGTTTAGGATAATTTAAAAAAATATGTAATATAGTTTTAAATACCATAGATCTGAAGCAAAAACTAAAATAAATTACATTGATTATATCTCATCTATCTATATTTAAAGTAACTTTAGGCAATATATAAATCTAAACAACATATTTCTTACTTATTTACCTTATTCATTATTTCTATTTCAAACTACAATCTTACAGACGTTTAGGCATCATAAAATAAGATTTTATTTTTTATCAATAGTCAAAATAAGAGTCATAGATCATGTGACCCTATCTCTTAAGCTTGTAGGTTATAAAAACAATGACGATTGCCAATTCCTCCACAAGCTTTATGGTAAATACTTAACACCCCCCCCCCCACCCCCCCCCCCCCCCCCCCCCCCCCCCCCCCCTTTTTTTCTTTCTCTCGCTCCCCCCCGAGGGGGGGGAGGGTCAGCTTCTTCCTCTTAACTACCCCCACCACCCCAACCCAAAAAATTAAAATTTAATTATTGTTTTGGATGTAAATCTCTAACTTTCTCTCTCCTCTCCCTCTCCCCCTCCCCCCCTCCCCCTCCAAAATAAATAGCGGGGGGGGCTCCTCCCTCCCCCCTCCCTTTATTTTTATTATAAAAAATATAAAATTAAATAAGAATTAAAGACAAAAAAAATAAAAATAAAAAAAAAAAAAACAGTCTCCCCCCCCCCTTTTCTTTATATTTTAATATAAAAAAAAAAAAGGTTTTCCCATTCCCTTTTTTAAATATATTTTATTATCAGAGGCAGCCCACATATATCATATATCTATCCCCCCCCAACCCCCAAACCCCTAATTTTGGTTTTTTATTATTTTTTTTTTTTTTTTAATATTTAAATTTTATTTTTTTTATATATTTTTTTTTTTTTTTTTTTATTTTTTTTTAAAAAAAAAAACTTTTTTAATAATTCAAAAAAAAAAAAAAATTATATTAAATATGGAAAAACCCCAACAACTCTTTTTTTTTTTTTTTTTTTAAAAAAAAAAAAGCCCTTTTAATATTTTATATATTTTTTTTTTTTTATCTAAAATAATTGTTTTTTTTTTTTTTTTTTTTTAAAAAACATTAAAATTTTTTTTTTTTTTTTTAAAAAAAAATATCATTAATAAATGTTAAATATGTGTTACTAACCTATTTTTTTTATTAAAGAAATAGTTTAATTATTTATTGGATGAATGGAGTTGGGGGCCCACCATTGGTTGTCTCAAATTATTCTTTAATTAGTGGATGTTTTTCTTCCCCCCCACCAACTACACCACCACAAAATATTATAAAAATAAAGACTAAAAAAAAAAAAACCAAAAAATAATTTTTTTTTTTAAGTTAGCTTTACATATAGTCAGTCCCTCTTATGAAAAATATTTCTTTTAAAAAGGGAAAAGAGAAATGAAGTTGAATTAATCATTCCATATTCAGTTAAAAACCAGCTATATTAACCTTCACTATAAACTCATCAACACTCCTTTAACACTTTAAGCAAATAATTTAGTCTTAGAGTTGCAGGTGCAAAAAGTTCTTGTAATACTTAAACCTTCAACTGATTTTATAATTTTTATACCTATACATTTATTTTGTTTTCAATAATAAAATTCATTTGGGAATTCATTTTACATTTTAAAAACCAAACAGCCACAAAAGAGTATAAGTGTTTTATAATACATTTGAAACTAAAAAAGTTCGAGGCATCCTTCTTTATGTATTTAGTTTCATTTTTATAAATTTTGATTGCAAATTTGTGATAAATGGCTTTATCATCTATCATTTTTGCCTTATCATCTTCAAATAATTAGCTCAATATCAATTTCATTTTTTAAGCTAGTTTTTATTTATTTAAAAAAAATTAATAATAATTAACACTTCAGACTATATTATATATGTGTGTGTCTGTACAGTTTTGGAATTTTAAAATATTCTCAAAACATGTCTTAATACTTTCTTTCTGGAATGTGTCTACATATTTTTATAATTACAATTATATTCATACATTTTCCATTTATATATTTTAAAAAAAAAAAAAGAAAACTATTTTTTTTAAAAAAAGTTTTAATTTCAGATTTATTTCTCTACTAGTTGAATTGCAGATGTCTGTCTGCAGTATCAGCTAGACTTCTCAACTCTTGAACGAGGGGGGAAGTGAAATTAAAAACAATTATTGTACTTAAGTTTAATTTTAGCAAATACCACTCGTGTTTTAAATTTAATGTTGGGAAGATTAAATGTAAACATAAAAAGGTTATTCCACTACCCATTTATGTTTTAATAAGGTGGTGATTTAAGAAGGCGTAATATTTCAAATATATGGAATGGTAAATAATTAATATCTAACAATAATTTATTAATTACCATTCCACATATTCTTTTCAGATTCTGCAGAAATGTCTAATTTTATGGAATTTTAAATATATACATAATAATAACGAAGAATACAAGTTTGTTAAATTTTCTAACAGCCATGCCTGCAAAACAGCCATGCATGCATAACAACCATGCCCGCATAACAGCCATGCATGCATAACAGCTATGCCCACACAACAGCCATGCCCCTATAACAGCCATGCCCACATAACAGGTATACCCGGATAACAACCGTGCATGCATAACAGTAATGCATGCATAACAGTTGTGCCTGCATAACATCCATGCATGTATAACAGTTATGCCCACATAACAGTCATGCCCACACTACATCCATGCCCACATAACAGCCATGCATGCATGCATAACAGTTATAGGTGCACAACAGTTGGCATGCATAGCAGTTATGCATGCACAACAGCCATGCCCGGATAACAGCCATGCATGCATAACACTTATGCAAGCATAACAGCCATGTATGCATAACAGCCATGTATGCATAACAGTCATGCATGCATAACAGCCATGCATGCATAACAGCCATGCCTGCATAACAGCAATGACTGCATAACAGCCATGCCTGCATAACATCCATGTATGCATAACAACTATGCATGCATAACAATGATGCCCACCTGACAGCCATTGCTGCATAAAAGCCATGCCTGCATAACAGCCATGTATCACATAAAAGCAATGCCCACATAACAACCATGCCTGCATAACAGCTATAACCAGATAACAGCCATGCATGAGTAACAGTTAACCATGCATAACAGTAATGCAAGCATAACAGTTATGCATGCATGACAGCCATGCATGCATAACAGGTATGCATGCATAACAGCCATGCCCATATAACAGCCATGCCTGCGTAACAGCCCTCCATGCATTACAGTCACACATGCATAACAGCCATGCATGCATAACAGTTATGCATGCATAACAGCCTTGCATGCATAACAGTTATGCATGAATAACAGTTATACAGGCATAACAGTTATGCATGCATAACAACAATGCCCACCTGACAGCCATGCCTGCATAAGAGCCATGCCTGCATAACAGCCATGATCACATAAAAGCCATGCCCACATAACAGCTATAACCAGATAACAGCCGTGCATGAGTAACAGTTATCCATGCATAACAGTAATGCAAGCATAACAGTTATGCATGCATAACAGCCATGCCCACATAACAGCCATGCCTGCATAACAGCCCTCCATGCATTACAGTCACACATGCATAACAGTTATGCATGCATAACAGTTATGCATGCATAATAGCCTTGCATGCATAACAGTTATGCATGCATAACAGTTATACATGCATAAAAGCCATGCCCGCATGACAGCCCTCCATGCATTACAGTCACACATGCATAACAGCCATATCTGCATAACAGCCATTCATGCATAACAGCCATCCCTGCATAACAGCCATGCCCACATAACAGCCATGCATGCATAACAGTCATGCTTGCATAACAGCCATGCATGCTTAACAACCATGCATGCCTAACAGTTATGCATGCATAACACTGATACATGCATAACAGCCATGCATGCTTAACAAACATGCATGCCTAACAGTTATGCATGCATAACAGCCATGCTTGCATAACAGCCATGCTCACATAACAGCCATGCCTGCATTACAGTCACACAAGCAAAACAGCCATGCATGCATAACACTTATGCAGTTATGCATGCATTACAGCGATTATTGCATAACAGCCATGCCCACATAACAGCCATTCATGCATAACAGCCATGCATGCATAACAGTTATATATGCATTACAGCCATGCATGTGTAACAGTTATGTGTGCATGACAGTTATGCATGCATAACACCCATGCTCACATAACAGCCATGCCTGCATAACAGCCATGCCCATATAAGAGCCATATCCAGATAACAGCAATGCATGAGTAACAGTTATGCATGCACAACAGTAATACATGCATAACAGCTATGGGCACATAACAGTTATGCCTGCATAACAGCCATGCCCACACAACACCCATGCCTGCATAACAGCCACTCATGCAAAACAGCCATGCATGCATAGCAGTTATGCATGCATAACAGTTGGTATGCATAGCAGTTATGCATGCATAACAGCCAGGTATGCATAAAACTTATGCATGCATGATAGTTATGCATGGATAAAAGCCCTGCATGCATAACAGCCATGCCTGCATAACAGCCATGCCCACATAACAGCCATGCCTGCATAACAGCTATGCATGCATAACAGTCATGCCTGCCATACAGCCAGGCCCGCAAAACAGCAATGCCTGCATAACAGCCCTGCCCACAAAACAGCCATTCCTGCATAACAGCCATGCATGCATTACAGCCATGCCCACATAGAAGCCATACATGCATAAGAGTTATGCCCACATAACAACCATTCATGCATAACAGTCATACCTGCATATCAGTTATGCATGCATAACAGCCATGACCGCATAACAGCCATGCCCACATAACAGCTATGCCCACATAACAGCCATACATGCATAACAGCCATGCATGCATAACAGTTATGCATGCATAACAGCCACACCTGCATAACAGCCATGCATGCATAACAGCCATGCATGCATAATAGCCTTGCCCACATAACAGCCATGCCCACAAAGCAGCCATGCCCACATAACAGCCATGCCTGCATAACAGCTATGCATGCATAACAGCCATGCTCACATAACTGCCATGCCTGCATAACAGCCATGCTCGCATAACAGCCATGCATGTGTAATCATTATGCTTGCATAACAATTATGCATGCATAACACCAATGCCCGCATAACAGCCATGCCCACAAAACAGCCATGCCCACATAACAGCCATGCCCGCATGACAACTTTTCCTTCACTCATTCTGCAAATACCAAGCATTCATTTGTGAAATGAATTATCCCCACATGGACATCACATTTTTTTCTTGATGAACTCAGTATTAAGGATACAACTTCAGCAGTATTATGAGACTTCAGGATTACAGAGGTGAGAATCCTAAGCTTTCAAAATAAAATAAAAAAATTGCATTGTTGCAGCAACCATGGAACACTCAATTGCTAGATATACTTTCTACAAAGCAATCTCTTTTCTTAGGAAGTAGAATAAATTATTTCAACTTAACATTGAGGATATATCAAAGTCAAAATTTCAGATCCGTTACAAAATAATTTATCAGTTACAATGTTGACATAATTATATTGCATGAGATTTATTATGCTTTTAATAATGTACATCTTAAAATTCCTAGATTTATCTTGATTATTGCTAAAATGCACTCTAAATATGATATAACTACTTCTATTTCAAATCATCTTGTAAAGCAGACTTCTTGAACATAGTTCAAATGATTTTGAAATTAATATTTGGATAAATAATTTTTACATAAGCAACATTTATAAACCTCATAATTCAAATTAGCTTTACCCCCTCTTCCAAATCTTCCTGTATATTCTGTACTTATAGATTTCATCTCATAATAGCCTTTGGGCTATGTAAATGATGATCAAACAGGTCAATAACTTAAAATAATGGATTTAAGCCAGATGCACTTTTGTGAAATAATGGAAGTTGAAAAACTTTCCATGAAGAACAGAAATGATTTTTGATTTATGTTTGTTTCAACAAAAATTAGTTTACTTTAATCTTCGTGGATATTGGATTATTTCTTCTATAATTAACATAAACTCAATCTAATCACTCTTTGGAATCCTCATTCCTATAGTTGAAAGTTGTCCTGTTCCAAGATAGAATTTAAGGAAAATTACAGAGCCAATCAATATATTAGCTATCTGGAACAGAATATGAATAGAATTGCTCCAATTCCTCTTGCTATGGTAATTTTAGAAGTCATAACAGCACCTGCCAATGAGTTCATCCTCTATGAATATTTAAAGTAATTCAAACAAATAAAATCAGAAATGAATATTATAGTTAATTTTTTGTCTACAAAAGATCAATAAATTGTTGCTAAAGTAGTAAAATCATTGGAAGATGGCAAAAAAGAAAAGTGGAAAGAGCCCATAAAGAAACAATACTTGAAATAATCTAATTATAGGGCTCGGTCATTTTTGTGTAAGGTTGATGGATGTAAAAGTACCTTTAAAAGAACTCCTATGATCATCAGCTTGATAATATTAATATGATCTATGTTTTTTATTACCTTTACAATGTTTTTTTTACAACCTAATATGACAATTTCAATTGCCTAGCAATTGTCTTCAGAACTATAAGAGATATAAGTAAAAGTTCTGAAGAAGATTGTTGGGGCAATCAAAACTATCATATTAGATTGTTAGAAAGGCATTGTAAAAGTAATAAAGAACACAGATGATATTAATATTATATTGATTTGGCAATGCAATAGGAAAGATACAGCTTGATAATCTTATATATCACACCTACATTCACAATTATTAGAATGAGAAAAACTACCATAAGAGCAGAATTGCAAGTTTTTTTTTTCAATGTAAATCTAATAAAATAAGAGATGTTAGTGAACTTGTCCTGGATTGCTTTAAACCAGGAAAGATCCCAGGAATAGAAAGCATACTTCCAGAATTTAGGACCAGAAATCAAAGTGTGGTTGACAAATTATTTAATAATGTTATTTATACAGAAACTATTCCAAAAAATTTGGCAGAAAACCAAAATTGTAACAATCTTAAAATCAAATAAACCTAGCAATGATCCAAAAAAAATTATCACCCAATATCAATATGTATTCCTTACAAAATTTGTGAAAGAGTTATAGTATCAAGAATTTTGCCCATAGTTGGGTCATATCTGACATTGCCTTCAGAAGTGGACTAGTCCAGATTCCTTCCTTATCTGATCAGATTGAGCACTCATTGCTGCTAACCAATGTGTGTAACCAATGTATAAACATGGCCAAAGGGTAAAACATGAGTATAGTCAACCTATAAACTGTGGATAAACCTACCATTGGCTAGTATGGATCAATAGGTAATGATGCTGTCTGCATCTAATTGCTGCCAGTAAAGTAGGGGATATGGCAATAAATAGTCAGCCTTTTTGAAGGCAAGCAATACAGACAAAGATAATGTCAGTCTAACCTGAATAACTGAATGTGCTCTCAATTGAAACCACTTTCAACTGCAAAGGTGTTTCTACTATAGTCATTACCGATATGTCAATGCAGTGAGGCAAATCCACGATAGGACTGCAAGCTGCTATGACTGGCTGACTCAAGGCAAGCTGTCCAGTACAGCTAGAAGAGTTTTAACTAGAACTCACAAAACCAGATAATGTATACAGCTGGAAGTTAGTCTGGCACAACAGCACAGCATTAATTACATTTATCTACACACAACTGTATTTATTAAGTGTTCATATTTTTATTGACATCACTGTTGGTTTGAGCCGGATACCTGCAATTCAGACCAAACACAACAGATTTGGTGCAGTCAGACAAAAAGGAAAATTTTTCCCATAGCTGGAAAAATAGTACACAATATGCTAAGTATGACAGATTTGGCACAGTCAGACAACCCTATGACTTGAAAAATAGTAAATACATGAGTATAAAGTTAAAGGCATTCATCATATTAAAATTACTATTCTGCCTGAATAAAAATCAGATTTAGCAATTTGGAAAAAGTACACAAGTGCAAAGAATATAGAATTGTCTTATTTACAACATGGGATGATTAAATTGTCATTTAGATCTGCCCGAATGAAAAACAAATTCAGCAGATTCATAAGAAAAATTAACCACAAACACAATAGGCGTATCAATTAAAATCATAAACCAATATTGAGTACATAACTCATAATAAAGTGAAGGAAGCTCTCCCTAGTGAATTATGAGCTTTGTTGGGACAGTTACAAACAATAGCTGTCAAAATTTAAAATTACAAATGGTAACTCACAAAAATAAAAATCAGTACTTTGTTTCTCTTATGGAGAAATGAGGGAAAATTACAAAATGGCTAATTCTATTGGCTCCATGGAAACATTTGATCCAGCCTACCCTGAGGGCAGGTCAAGATATAAAAAGCAATTAATATTTTACCTACGGGCTAACTACATCAAGAAGCCTGAGGTAAAGCTACACACAAAAATGACAATAATCGGACCTCAGACTTATGAGATCCGGAGATCACAATCTACGTCAGAAAAGTTGTCTGATCTAGATTTTGCTAAAATAGGTGATCTTCACAGATCATTTCTTCCCTAAACCTATGACAATAATGCAGAGATATTATTTCAATCTCTGCATCCAAGAGCAGGGGGAATAAGCTAGAGAGTTCGCAACAAGAATCAGAACATTGGCATTAAAGTGCGAATTCAAAGATTTCCTGAATGAAGCACTTTGTGGTTGTTTTATTTGCGACCTAAATGATCCCAACTTATGACTTAAATTGCCGATGATGTCGGATTTAGATTTTGATTCAGCTTTGACCCAAGCAATACTAGTAGAATCAATAGCTAGTCAAGCAAAGCCATTAAATTTTTTTGTTAATTATGAAGTGCAAAAAGTCAAGCTAAATACAGTCGACACTAGGTCAACTCAGATAACTCAGCATCAATTAGTATAAAGCATTGCTATAGATGCGATGAACAAATGCACACATACAGAATGCCTCCGCCTCTACATAGTATGTATGTTTTGCAAGTGAGTCAAACATGAAAAGGCTGCATGTCTGAAATTAAAGAGACATCTGATATGAGAATGGAAAACCCATTCCAAAAAACATCAAAGATAATTATAAGAAAAACAAACAAGTTGCCTATATAAATCATATTAAAGATGATCAGTCTGGATTTAAACATAGTATTCATTAGAGTGAATGTATTAGTTTAAAAGTAAACTTTAATTGAAGTTGCAAATAATTCATTCTAAAAGCAAAAGAATACAAAAGTATAAAGATGTAATAGAGTAATATTTTTAAAATTAAGCACCAAAATGCATCGGTAGATATATATAATTAAAATCTAGACTTTAAATATATGGTAGAATCACAGTAATTAGTATAAAGATGTAATAAAATAGAAAAATGTAAACACATCCTAGAAAAATGATTTCCACTTAGAAAAGTTAGCTGCTACCATCAAATTAATAAGCAGTAAATGTGGATTTAAGCAATCATATTAAAGAACCATTTCAGATTAATAAATCACATCAGTTTGATATTTCACCAACAATTCATATACTAAGGCAAAACTCTCCATTACTACAGTGCCACCCTGTGCCAACCAGAGTAAGCAATGGATGCCAGAAGGCTTGTGCATAAAATCTCTATCTATTGTCTACTCATCCAATATCCCCAGACTAGTTTCTGACTTGTGGCCATATTCAGTGAGGAGCCTTTGGATCTGAGAGCAGACCCATATGACTATATAAGCTATTGAGCTTAGATTGAAAATATTATTGTTTTTAATTTCATTCTCATAGTTTTGTAGTATAGTTGAGTTAAAAGGTGGCTGCTGGAGGATTGCATTAGATCCTAAGATCTAGGTGCAGTGCTCTCAGATCCAAAGGCTCTTCACTGATGATGGTCACAAGCTAGAAACTAGTCTGGGGATATTGGATGAGTAGGCACTAGATAGGGATTTTATGCATAAGATTTCTGGCATCCATTGATTACTCTGGTTGGCACAGTGTGGCACTACTGTATGGAGAGTTTTGCCTTTGTTTACAATTACGTGGTAGTATAAAAGGTGATCATGTGATGTTTAGTGGTTTAATTCATATACTCCTACATTTAGGTTAAATTAACTATATTTGAATTTTTTTAAAACAATTAATATAATTGATGTCAATCAATAATATTCTGCCTTATGGACAGGTTCAGAGAAAAGTTATATGGCAAATTTAACCATTTCCCCATTATGTTTTGAACATTGTCCAGATCTTCAATTCATTTACTCATTATCCACATTTCACAATAGTAAAATAACACACTCCTCACATCTTACTTAATGATTCTTTTCCTTAATTCTCTCTTCACAGATCCACAAAATATTTTCATTCTATTAATAAATATATCTTTTTCCAATGCTATTCTTTTTTTAATTTCATCTTCACTTCCTTCATTCTCATTCAGCCAATTACCCAGATATCTAAATCCAATCACCTGTTGAACATATGAACTTGTATTCTTTTTATATTCCTTCCTATCCATAAATACTTGGTCTTCTCACCATTAATCTTCATTCCATAGTTTTTATTCAATATATTCTGAAGATCCATATTATCTACTATTCGTATACATTTTATTATTCCACCTTGGATATTATTATTTCCACACTAAATATTTTTTAAACATGTCTTCTAAACAAATATTAAAAAGCACATTAAAAAGTACAGATGACAAACCATTGTCTATTTTCTCTTTTTGTATTCATTTCTTCAGTCTCTTATACTCCAATCTTATTCTTTTCCCAGAATACAGATTTCAAATCAATTTTTTCTCTTTTCAAAATACTCCTTTATAGTCCTCTAAAAATTTTCAGGTGAAACTCCACTATTATTTATCAATTTGCATAGTCCAACAATTTCCTCACAGTAGCTTCTCCCATCTCTTTTAAAAATTCTATAGATATTGTATCAAATCTGATAGCTTTACCACTTTTCATCTCTTTAATTGACTGTCAATATTTCTGTCAATATAATCATTTTCAACACCTTCTTTGCTTTCAAATTCATAATTAATTGCATCCTGTTTTTTTCTAAACAGATATTGAAAATATTTTTTCCATTTTTCCAATATATTACTATCAGTTAATCATTTATTTTTATCATATATTTCATTCATTAACTATTTCTTTTTTGTCCAAGTGACATTTATAATTCTATCAAATACCAGATCATATCTTTTTGCCTGTTGAAGCACTTCTATCTCTTTACATTCTTCTTCCAGCCATTTTCTTTTGCAAAATCTGTTTCTCATCTTAGTTCATTATTAATTTTCCTATGTATTCATTGACTTTCAACAATATTGACATTTTATTATCTTTACAGGTATTTCATGCTTTTTAATATACCTTCTGTTATCCAAGGTCGTTTAATTTTTTTAATCAAATAATTCCTATTGAAAGTTTGCCATTTTTAATATTCCATCTTTTAGAATCATTTATATATTCTTTATCAATAATTATTTATTATTTATTTCACATATAAAATCAAACTTTTTTCTCATTGCTTTTAATTTATCCAAGTCCTATCTCATATATTTCCCCCTCTTTTCATCTTTCTTAAATTCAACTTTAATTTAACCATAACTTTACTATGATCACCAGACAATCTTCAATACACCCGGGTCTCTTTTTATGTGGACTTATTTAACACGATTTTGAAGTTACATGATTCAGGTTTCACTGGAAGTCGAATTCCGATAATGCGCTATTACTTTAAATAATAATTTTTACGCACTTACGTTATATTGAAAGTAATAGCACATTATTGGAATTCGACTTTCATCTTAGTAATTTCAATATTTTCAGTGCTTTATAATAGTAAGATTTTTCAATAATGAAATTAAAATCATGATTTCCACATTAAAATGGGTAAAATTGACTTATAGTAGCCTGAACACTTCACCCTCTATTTTTAAAAAACTTAACTACTTTTCCCCCCTAATAACTATATGC